>JADGMU010000335.1:0-59008 GCA_016920895.1 Vaccinium myrtillus | reverse complement strand
GAGAAGAGAAGGCAGGAGAGAGGAAACAAACAAGAAACAACAAAGCAACTGTCTTGCTTTCTCTATTAAGGGCATAAAATCAACCAACTGCTTAATTTCTAAACTCTTAAGGATAGGCATGGTATAAACAAATTTTTGAATATGAATATGTATGATATGGATCCGGAGTGGGTGCTATGCGGTAGCCGGTAGGTGATGTGCGTTGTGTTGTGCGACAAAACTACGTCGTTTTTCTTGATTTTTGTGCACACCTCTAAAGCTTCCAAGGGTCTTGTTTGGAGGAAGAAAAAACCACTACAAAATGCCTAAACCCGAAGTGTCTAAACCCGAAGTGCTAAAATCTAAGTGCCTAAACCCACTATACCCTACCCCAAAGAGCCTAAATCCCCTAAAGTTGAACACAAAATTAAACCCCAAAATTAACTCTCCAAACAGGGCCCTTAGATGTACCAAGAAAATGAGCAAAATGACGTAGTTTTGCCGCACAACACGTACCTCAAAGCGCCTCCCCCGGATTCGTCTGATATGTGTCTTTTATTGATGTGAATATTATGCTATACACACACGCGCGCACAAATCGGAAGTAATTAACGTTTACTTTTCTTTTTATGTTTCTTTCAGACCGTAAATGCGCAAATCGTGTGGGGATTAACTGGTCATTTTTTAAATATTGATATTTTTTATATTATTTTAAATACTGACCTAAATACAAATATAGACAAAGGTAAATAAAAACATGATTCAAAAGATATTTTCATTACATTATGAAAGATAAGAAGATAATTTAGCAAGATTTAGTTCTTCAAAATTTGGAAAAAGATCTATGGAATGTGATAAGATTGTGGCATGTATTACTTAAATTTTTTACTAACAATCCAATAAATTACTGTCACTTGTCGCATCTACGTTCCTCCTCACTAATAGTCACTCTTCAATAATATGTAAGATAAAATTCCATAAAAATGACTTATGTAACTAACCTCCAAAAGAAAAAAAAGAAAAGAAAAGAAAACCAATAAGCGTAATAAGCCAACAAGTCAGTTCCAATCTTTGGTCTATTATCACTTTCGCAAACATTTATTTAGCCTTTTGTCATAATTTTTGGAACTAATCATTCGTGTCCATGAGAAGAGTTAGAAAAACTTGAAAATGTGAACCGAAAGTTGAAAAAGATTCATATACAAGGACATTATAGACCAAAAAAAAAAAAAACAATTGTTTGGTATTTTTTTTGTCTTTAATAAATTCTTTTTTACTTTTGATCATCAGTTTTTACATCTTAGGCTCCTAACGAAAAAATTAACAAGTTTTGTTTAGTTTGTTGGTCTTTTAATATACTTTGTTGGTTTGTTTAGTTTGTTGGTCTTGCAATATACTTTGTTGGTTTATTTGGTTTCTTTCGTTCGTTGGTCTTGCAATTTTTCATTTGCTATATAGAGATGAATCTAATACTCCCTTTGTACTATAAAGTTAATTCTCTACAAAAAGAGGGCACAAATTTCAAATAAAAAAATAAAGGACTTCCATGCATTAGTTTTAAGTTTCTTGACAACACATTAATATTCATTGAACTCTTTAATTTGTGTCAAAAAACTTAATTATGCACGAATGTAATTTACTTTTTAATTGAAAAATTGCATTTTTTCATAGTAGACTAATTTTTTGAGACAGATAAAACAATATAAACTTAGACTACAGTGTTATTTGATAAAATTGAAAATTGGAGCCTAGAGTTAATAAAATTAAATCTGATAATTGAATTCAGAATTTTTTAAGCTAAAAAGCTATTCGATAAAAATATCAAGAGCTAATTGAAATAACTATTTTGATATAAAGATAAATGAATTTAGCTTAACTATTTGTGTTTATTCTCTCTTATTTTTATTACTGGATGTCATGCATTTATTAATGGATATTTTTTTCTTTTCTTGCTACTTTAGAGTATCGAGTCTTACTGAGGAGCATGTACTACGAGTACGTAGTTTAAATCGTCTTGAGTGATCCTATTAAAATAGATATCATTTTTACTCTTAACGGAAATCTCAGAAAATTACACATGGAGAAACTTCTTCGCAGAGATTAAATCTGGGAGTTTAACTTCTAGCACGTACTTGGAAGATCTCAGGTTTTAATGACTTTCTTAATTAATTACCTGGTAGTAGGTTGTTAGAGTAGTTAACCCAACGCTTAACTTTCTTAATATTTCTATAGTCTTATGTTCAAGTAGTTAACTTTTGCGGTTGAACATTTTTTAAGTTGTGTAACTATTTGCGAGTGTTTTAATAGTAGTTAGGCATTTTTTTGTTGTCTACTGTTGTCTAATTATTGGCGTGTAGGAATTGTGATATTTAGGCTATCCCTTTGACAAAGGTTAGATCTATTCGAATCCAAACAGACCTGCACCGTCCATTACCAAACTAATATGCGTTGTTGATTGTTAAGCACGAACGATCTAGATGGGGACAACACGCACCACTTATTCAGGCAGGAACGGAGCGTGCTGTCTCGAGGCAGTTGTGCACGTTACATCAATTTGGAATTTAGCAATGTCATCGTATTCAATATCGATTTCATTACGCAATGTAATAACACGCAATCAAATAAAATAGGAGAGTGGACTGGTGAATATTTCTACATCGAAGAAATAAAATAAGTACCAACGCAGGTTGGTTCAAGTAGTTCGGCACTTGTTCCCCTTAAGCAAGGTCTCGAGTTCAAGTCTTGTGAATGGAGGAAACTTGCGCTGGGAGAGCTTTACCCCTTCGTGGGCCGACCCGGCTCGAACCGGATTTAGTCGGGGTCCAGTGGGCTTCCGGATACCGGTGGTTTAGACCCAAAAAAAAAAAAAAAAAAAGAAGAAATAAAATAAGTGAAGGCCGATTGTTAAATATTTCTATATATTTTTAAATAGATATTTAAATTCTATGCGCAGAACACTGATATTAAAATGATTGTTGAATAGTTCTATATTGGATATTAAATTCTATATGAATAGTAAATTCTGATATTAATATAAAAAAATTGAAAATGAGAGAGAATTAACATAGATATTAATTCTAAGGGGAAGTTCTTGAATGGATTTTATGATATAAAATGGGAAAGTTGATTTTAGTTGGTGTTTTATGGAGGGGTGATAAAATGTTGTGGACACTAGAGTGATAAAATCTAATGTGATAAAATTAACCCTTCTTTTATCTATTCCTAAAAGATTATGATAAAATCAAAGATGATAAAATTAAATAATTCATTCAAAAACTCTCCCTAAACCCAGAACGGGTGAACCATTACCTCATTCCATAGATAATTAACAATTTAACATAGATATTAAATTATGTACGCGGAATGCGTCAACCCTTCTCTCATTCCATCTAGGATTTAAATAAAAAAAATGTTACTACAACCATTTTATCTTCAAACATTTATAACTCCCTCACATACATTCGAGTCTCACACCCATAATTGTGAGTGAGCCATATGTGTACATGAGGGAATTGTAAATGGTTAGAGATAAAATAATTGTACATATAAACTTGTTCGATTTAAATCACTGAGGTATGGATAGGACTTCTCATCACCCTTCCTTCGATCCTTAATTAACTACAATCTCAAAGGAAAGTTTTCATTCCATCTACTAGCAAGGAATGAAAATTAGGGATCCTGCTACGGGTACAACCAATTTTGTACAGAAAATGTACAAATCGCTCTCGGGGACCCACTTTTGGGTCCCACACGAGTGATCCGAACCGTTCATTATTTTTAAAACATTTTTCCGAGGGGCTCCACAAAATTTCAGCTCAATCGGACGGTTAGAAGTGCTTGAACCAAAATCACTCTGTTTCGTTCAAAATGAAACGGCGTGATTTTGGTTCAAGCACTTCTAACCGTCCGATTGAGCTGAAATTTTGTGGAGCCCCTCGGAAAAATGTTTTAAAAATAATGAACGGTTCGGATCACTCGTGTGGGACCCAAAAGTGGGTCCCCGAGAGCGATTTGTACATTTTCTGTACAAAATTGGTTGTACCCGTAGGATTACCGCGGAAAATTAGTGCCAATAAAAAATTTAGCTCTCATAATGCATTAAAGGGGCCGGCTTTGACTTTTTTCGAGACCTGATGGGATCTTTTTTAAATTGGTCTTTCATAGAATTTTTAAATAAAAAAGGACCCGACTAGAGATACAGAGGGAGATGTCCAGAAAATGTACCGATCGTATTCGGGGACCTACTTTTGGGTCCCGCACGAGTGATCTGAATCGTTCATTGTTCTTAAAACATTTTTCTGAGGGGCCCCACAAAATTTCAGCTCAATCGGACGGTTAGAAGTGCTCGAAACGGTGGGACTTTGGTTTGAGCACTTCTAGCTAACTGTCCGATTTAGCTGAAATTTTGTGGGGCCCCTCGGAAAAATGTTTTAAGAACAATGAACGGTTTGGATCACTCGTGTGGGACCCAAAAATGGGTCCCCGAACACGATCGGTACATTTTCTGGACATCTCCCTCTGTACCCATATGTTTACCGAATAAAAAATAAAAATATTTTGGAGGATATACTATAACTATTCAATACTGTAATAACACGAAGTTGGACAAGCCTTCCATTAATTCAAAATGCATTACTTAAACATCAATTTTCTCACATTTTTCGCAGCAATAAAAGGTACTACTTCAGAAATTAGCTCTCATAATCAAGTTTAGCCACCATAACTAATATCCTTTTCAATGGGTAGCGTAGCTAATTCATTCTACATTTCTTGTGATATAATTGACCGAATGTAAAATTTTATAAGCTTTTAACTTTGAAAAACTTATTTTCCCAAAGCTCGGAGGCAACTACTTGTACATATAACCATGTTCTATAAGGAATCCAAGCAATTTAGAAAACAATAATCCTTTAGTTTCGTATATTAAGTATTTCTCTTGGCTTTCTTATTTCCTTGGGTATCGGCCGTCCAGGGACGGAGGGGGTGGAGGTGGAACAGCCACCTTCCCTTCCGAATTTTTTTTTGTAACACTGATGGAGTCGATGTGGTAGTTATCGGTACTCAAATAACTTGACTTTTTACATATATAATATGGAAAACAGTTTAGTTGAAAAAAAAGTAAACGTTTTCGATCATATAAATAATATCTCTACTGCTTTCATTTAAAGACTATGAGATAGTTGAATCAAGTCTTTGTTATTTGTAACAAAACAATAAAACTCAAGATAAAACTTAATTTTATGATACACTTTCGCTTTGTATTTTTACGAACAAAATACAACAATTATATAGATTTCCATCGAAAAGTACAACCTCCTAACTAAATCTAGGGTTGGTCATTTCCTCCGACCCGTTCGAATCCGATTCGATCTCCGATCCGAACGGATCGGCAATATGGAGATCTGTTTGGAGATTGGATAGGATATGGGGATTTATTTTGAAAATGTTTGGGGATCGGGTAGGGGGTGGAGATAGGCATGTCCCCGCCCCGCTCCACCCCGTCCCCGATCTGCCCCCGTCCCCAAATCCCCGAATATTATTGGATATTGGATATGGAAACCTTTCTACCTATTACCTCAGTGATTGCTCTCTGATTGCCTCACTAATTTGCTGTATAATGTTTCCTTATTCTCTGCCAATTGCCTCACTGATTTTCTGCAGATTACCTTGATGCATTTTTCCTTTTATAAATTCCTCAATTACTGTATTTTCCTTTTGTAACAAAGATACAATGTAATCCTCCTCTTATATATAGATATCAATGAATGAAGGTATCTCAAGTAATTGAGAGAAACCATTTTCCCATTCTTTTCTTCTCATTCCTTTTTTTTTATTAAGGGGTCTATTCATGAGTTATGAAACTTTTGGCGGCACTTATGACATCAACTAGACGTGAAATTCTAACGGTTTAGATCGACCATTGTAAAAATTGACATGATAATGACCTTAAGATCTATACGTTGAATACTTGAATGTAGTTGATAACAAATTAACTAACTAGTGTGTTGTAATTGAATGTACAGTGGTCACGCGATCTCGACACAATCAAGATGATTAAGACCGTGCTCGTGCCGGCCCAGCTCGTTCGACACCTCTACTTGTAACTTGATTTTAGCATTTAATTTGTAATTGAGATTCTAGATTTCTAGTAATCTATTTTTTTGTAAAAAAAAAAATAATTGGATCCCCGAATCCCCGTTCCCCATTTGAAGTGGGGATGAAGGGTGAAAATAAAGCCCCGTTGGGGATCGGGTAGGAGATGGATATGGAGAATGGATTTGGAGATTGGGGGTGAAGATAGTACTCCCCGGCCCCGATCCGTCCCCATGCCCATCCCTAACTAAATCCCAACTTTGTCCCGCGGCCGTCTTTATTAAATGTTCTACATTGCCCACTGTAAGTGGCCGATGTGGGAATAGAAGAGAAGGAAACACGTTGCTTGGTGTTCGCTGGTCCGACGTCTCAAAACCACGTGTTTTAAGATAGGGTAGGAATTTATGACACGATTTGAACTCAACAAGAAGTTAGCGGGTTAGCGTTGACTATTCTGACACACGTAACCCGTATGTAATATAACCCGAGAACACGTTAAGTTTAACAAATCGATCGAGTTTGGGTTGCGGGTTATATGACACGAATCTCAATTGACACGATACAAAATCTACACGACGTGCCATGATATGATGTCCGCCCATATCCTAAGAGGCTTTCTTTCTGTCTATAAAGCTTCCTATAAAGCTTCCTGGGGGAGTGCCTCTTTTCATGGGATACCATGCGTAGGTGACTCGGGACAAGCTCCGCGATGGCAGTCAAAGACTATTTTATATACAAATATTAATAATCAAGTTTCAAAATACCGCATCGGTTAAAGAAATAATTTTTTTTACTCGTACAATATCTACCAGTATAGTCCCACATGTACTGGGTAATTACTGGGCCTAAGCCTTGGGTTGGGGATAATCTGAAAAGAGAGTGAGTTATGGAATTTTGTGATAGATCCACTCCTTTATAATCAAACCTTAGACCTTCCATGAAGAAAATTCTATGTTTCGGCTCAAATGAGTTGGCAAGGAAAATTGAACATGAGCTTTAGGAGAGAGAAAACCCTATATCTCACGCCAAGACCACTTGACCAACTCCTTTGGATTTGTTATACCAAATTATAGAGAAGATATATATTGTGTTCTTACTCCATTAGAGAGAGAGAGAGAGAGAGAGAGAGAGAGAGAGAGAGAGAGAGAGAGAGAGAGAGAGAGAGACCAAGTGCACCCCACATCCAATTTATACACTCCATCTATCCATTTTAATTAGTAAGTATTTCATTTTGGAATGTCTCTTAATAAGTGTGTATTCGAAAAGTTAATGGTAAAAAGTTAATACAATTATTGTTTTGTCATTTTGAAAAGTTAATGATAAAAGAGTTTATGGGTAAAAGTGGAGGATAATTTTGAAAAATGTATTTAAAAATTGATGTGAAAAGTTATAAAATTGAGATAAAAGTTGATGTGAAATGAATAATGATGATGTTTCCTTAATAAATTGAATCTACGAATCAATACAATCAAAAAGAAATGGAGGGAGTATGCATATACTACAGAAAGCCTCATCATTTAGCCCGTTGGCCCGTGGCCCTCTCGAAGCCCGTCGGGCTTTGCCCAAGTCCACCAAGTGGGTGGGCTAGCCCAACCAACTTTTCCTTGGGCAGGGCTTGGGCCTAAATATTTTCTTGCTGGCCCGCCCAGCCCGTCGACCCGAGATATCCACTGCTATCCTTTTCATTTTTTTAAACTGATCCTCTACTATCCAATGGTTGTGGTCCATTAGATCATTTTTTTTAGCTGATGTGGTATTGTACCACACCATCTTTAGAGTACCTAGACTACAAACTGATGTCTAGAATCTGACGCTCACATGGAAGAGCAAAACCATCTCTCAACAGTCGACTTGTTTCTATGTGTGGTAATTTGTAGTTGTTTACCCTATTAGCTTTCATCACCTCAATGATACAAGCTTGTAATGATAAAAATACACGATTGAGACAATCCGATGACAAATCTTCAAACGATTTATCTATGGCATGAACAAGCTCATCAATAGTTTTGGGAGCTTGTTGGTGTTGAAGAGATTGTATTGCCCGAAAATAACCAAGACCTAAAATATTCATATCCGGACTCTGAGAAGGTGGAAATGATGAGCAAATATTGAATCCGTCCTTACTTAGCTTCAACAAAAATGTGTGTTCTCGCATTATCTTGTTGGATGTAGATAGGATCCGTTGCACTAGAGCTTGGCCATTTAGATTGAATAGCGGGTAAAACCTTTTTAACTTGTTGACTAAGTACATTTCAGCAATAGAAGCAAAGCTACCCATTTTTACATTGAGAATTCCAACTTGTTGACTTTGTATCAACAAAGTTTCAAAGATTGTCTGACGTTGTTCAGCTGTTGGGAAAGTACAATCAGGAAAAGTTTATTTATTTCATTCTTTTGGAAGAGAACTTTTAGTGGGAACCTGCCAACATTGTGGAGAATTTTGGGGGAACCACCAATAATGGTGGGAGAAAATTTTCAAATTGAAAATAAGGAATACCTGCCCTTTTCTAGGAAAAATTTGTGGAACCGGCTATAATTGTGGGAGGAAATTTTCACTAGAGGAATTTGTCCAAAATTTGGGGAACCCGTCCAAAAGTACTCTGAGGAAATTGTGAAGTGGCAGCCCTTTTAACTTTTTAAATGGAGGAGGGCAATTGTGGAAATTTAAAAGTAGTAAAATGTAATGATGATGTCTGGATAAAAAAAGTTGGAGTTCCGAAACTACACACTTAAAAAGGAACGGAGGGAGTAGTATGATACCTAACTTTAAGTGCTCCATTGATTGGAATATTTGGTCGCGATTGGAGACGTAATTTCATGATCCATGAAAAAAATACTCTCTTGTATTATAATTTGCGATGGGATTATACGTTACGAGGAAGTCTGTATGTCCCATTTAATAGGGGTGAACATTCATGTTCAAATCTGTCCAATAATGGGATTCCTATTAGTTCATATATAAAAGAAATGCTTGCTTCCATTTCTCATGGGTGGGCAAATTCGTGGGCCGACGCATATAGAGGCAAGGAGGGTCAACTGAATTAATGATCACATCGCTTCAATACATTCTCATGTTAACAATTGCTTGTAATTTACTAATTGATTGTTTGGCTCATGCACATGTGGCCTCTGCTTGAAGATCTTGATGAGGGTTGTGATACATATATTTTTGAAATTTATTGGTTCACGCTTGTATTTAGTAACTTAGTTGTGTTTACACTTTGGTCTGTGAATTTGGATTTGTTGTTTGCGTAAGGTTCTTACCACTGGTATATGAATTTTATTTATATTATCAGTTTTTTTGTGTGATTCTTCTTAATGAGCTTATTCTTTTTTATTTCTCCTTTTTTCCATTCACGATTAGTTCATAGCCTTTGTACTCCCTAGATACATATACACAAGATGCTCTAAATGTACAAAAAAATAAATGGAGTTGTCTCTGAGGGTGTCGGCACAAATTAGACAGGCTGTCTCTACTCATTTGGTATTTTTTTTTTTTGGTACTTCGGAAATTATATTAGAAACTAGGAAACAGAGTCAGGCCGCATCAGGTGTGCAGGAAGTTTGTTACAACATCTAGAAGAGATAGTACTAAACATAGGATAGAGATTACACATAGAATTAGTCCAGAACACTACGAAGATTAAACATCTCCCTTATCATGAATTCACGAACTGCCAGTGGAGGGTTTGGGGTCACCACCAAGTCTTCATGTTGGCTTGCTCCCAGGTGAGCTAAGCAATCTGCGCACTCGTTTGCTCCACGAGGAATGTGGGTGAGGTTGCTGTTGGTACGACTGATGAGGTAGCATTAGTCTGGGGGTGGTTAGCATTAGTACCTTCATTGAACAGGAGTACCGATGTTGCTGAATCTGATTCTATTTGAACATTAGTGAATCCTTTTTCCAAGATGATAGTAAGGCCCCTATATATACCCCATATTTCGGCTTCCAAACTTGAGGCAGCTCTCATTTGCCCATAGTAGCCCAGTTGCCAAACCCCTTGAGCATCACGGAATAGACCCCCAAAGCCTGCGCTGCGATTGCTATCATACCAGCTGCCATCAGTGTTGAGCTTAAGTCCACCTGTAATGGGAGGAAGCCAAGATGTCATCTTGTTAATGACAGGACCAAGAATGAGAGGTGATTTGAAAGCTTCCACGATTTCAAGCGCATAAGCAATTGCAATTTTTGAATTCATTTCTGGAGCCGAATCAATGTTATCAAAACTCTTTTTGTTTCGGTCTTTCCAGATTTGCCAAATTGTGGTGCAGAAAAGTGTGTTCCAAGGAATTTCATTTCGTACATGTAAAATCTTTTTCCTTTTCAAATTGCGCGAAATCCATTCATTGGTGGAGTTTCCAGGACCACCTCTCATAGCCTGGCCCGAGGGGAGTTTTCCCCAGAGAGCGGTGGCTTTGGGGCAGTCTTTAAACAAATGTTGTAAACTCTCTGGGAAAGCATTACACCGTGGACAAAGATCCGAGGTGCTCATTCCTCTAGACGCACGAAGGTGATTGGTGGGAAGTTTGTTGTGGAAAATAAGCCAAAGAAAAGTTTAAAGTTTTTGAGGTAAATGCATTTTCCAGAACCACTTCCACCCCTTCGTATCATTGCTATCATTGTTGAGGAAATCATACGCTGTGGAAGCTGAACAATTTCCATTAGGAGAGTCCACCCATGAGGGGTGGTCCTCAGCTTGAGAGAACATAGGGAGAGTGATATTACGGATCTCATCACACACAAGATCATCCACAAGATGCTCAATAGCAATAAGGTCCCAACTGTTATCCTCAATAATGTCAGCCACCTTTATGTTACCCTGAGTATGAGCCCCCGGGTATCCCTCTGCAAGAGGGGCAGAACCACACCACCAATCTTTCCACAGGTCCACTGACCTTCCATTGCCAATAGTCCATTTCGTTCCTCTTTTGAGGACATCTCTAATGTGGATAATACTTTGCCAAGTATGGGAAGCGGATCGATTACAAGGCCAGGATTGGATAATGTGGTTTTTCAAATATTTATCCTTGAGAATGTTCGCCCAGAGACTGTTATAATTGTTAGCTACTCATTTGGTATTTTTACAAGCACGTTTTGTGGACTGCTCTCAAAATTTGCCATTTTGACTTCACGACAAATCTCTGGTTTGCCTCTTTGGTGAGTGACAATCTTGAAAATCTTAGAAGGCAAACAAAGTTCCTGGGGAATTGCTTCTTTGGTGAGTGACAATCTTGAATATCTCAAAAGGCAGACAATTCGTCCGTCCGACGCGAAATCGAGGAGTGCGCGAAAGTGATAGCTCAGCGCCTATAAAAATTATGTGCAACAAGATATTAAGTATAGGTAAGTATGATAAGGATCCACAGGCTCCAACAACTTAATATTCGGAGGGTTACCTGAATCATTTTTTGTGTTGGGCTAAGGGCGTATCCAAAACGTAAAACACTCTCAGAATTAAACACGTTCGATGGCAAGCAAGATGTGTGCAGCTCACCTAAATTTCAAAACACCAAAGCACAAGTCATGTTTTAAGTTATACGTTATAGACACATGTAACTATTAGTATAACAAAGTGTCCATTTCATCTCTCTCCTTATTCCTCTCAAATCCCTTACAAATCTCAAGAGTCTCTATAGGAATCTCTTAAAAAAAGTTATATTATTTAGTTAATTACTTTGATTATGTTGGAATTTAGATGTTTAATGGTAAAATCATATGGTATGTTACTTTTTTATTTTAATGTATAATCTTTTTACTTCATATGTTCATTAATGGAATGAATATTAATGTGGGTTTGGTGCGGTTTGGATAAAATCCAAATCCATATGGTTTGGTTATGGTGCACTAAAATTCATACCCGTTGGATATCGGTTTGGATTTGGGTATAGATAAATGCTTTGGATTTAGGTATGGTAATCGCAAAACCCGGACCAAACCATCCATTGCCATCCCTCACTCCGGGGTTTCTTTAAATAATCTAAGTACATATTGGATGCCAGCGATACTTGCTCGCGACAGCTACATTGTGGAATTCGGTTATACTATTTGCATAAATGAATTAAGATAACTTACCTGATTTACTTCCTCTACAGCTGTTTTGAATGATGCTCCGTCATAGTACCTAACCACTATCTTATTCCAATTATACAAATCTGGACGTTGAAATGTAGACAATTGCTTATTTCGTAAGCAAGATTTGAAATCAACTGAAAATCTGAACGTGAAAATTGAAACCCGCGAAACTACAAATATGGATCGCAAACCCAGAATCCGTCTTTATGATTAGTGGAACGACTACTTTCTTTGTGCCCCTTCAGCAGTTTCAAAGTGGATGTTGTCATGCCAAATGTTGATTATCTTTTTTTTTTTGGGTAAATAAATGTTGATTATCTTCTTGAAGGATGCATCCACATATATATTTCCTTCTGCTTGGTTCGATTGTAACAAGAGATCTATCACGATTTCGAAATGGTTAGGGAGATAACGGGACGGAGGGAGAGCTTTAAAATTATACAAAACCGACCAGAAAAACAACAGCCAAAATTTCAATACACTATTCATATAATTCTCCGGTGAAAGTTGGTTCAAGGCATTGGCCCTTGAAAACATAAATATTAACGGAGTTATCTCACGTGACTTGTTTACAAAATTCTACTTTCACCAAGATGCAGAATGTTAGGCCATGAGTGTGGTGATTGATGTAGCTCTTTGGGGCATCTCTTGTTCTTGTCCAAATAGCATTTCATTCAAGATCAGATACGTTGAAGTGTGTATCTTCTTGATTAAGCACTAATTTATGAAAAATCTTTTGTTCATCAAACCTTTAATCCTGCATAATTTATACGATTTGGTTAGTGTTATTTTGTGAGTTCGTTATGTAAAATAATCAATTCATTAATGCACATGTCAATCAGGGGAAAGGAGTTGACAAACAGAGAATGTAATTTGGCTTGTACTTACCTTATAAATCGAGTGGTTGGAACCTGACTAATCAAATTAAATACCAATGAAACGTATACGGATCCAAAACACATGATCATTAGTTACCCAAAGGTTATAGGTAATATGTGATTTGGTTTCACGCGTACGGCCATTGTAATATGAATGTCTCAATTTCATTACTATGAAAACAATTTGACATATACACATGAATATCACAAAGCCCCAATTCTTATCATAAGCCATAAACTAGAAACTTCACAATACACCTATACGAAAATCATGTATAGAAATCAAGGATTTATATTCTAAACACATAGATATATGGAGAGAGGAGAGAAATCCCTACGTGGATGGGTTTTGAGCAAAACCCCAATGTCCGAAACTCAAGCTCCAAGCTTTCATGTATCCGTGACGCATCATACGCGTAATTTCAGCCGATACACCAATTGCAGAGGTGAAGTTGGGAGGTGGAGATGGTGGTCGGACGTGGCGGTGCAGGTCGCCGGAGGTGGTGGCAACCAAGACCTCCTCCTCCTTTTCTCCTCTTTTCTTCTTCTTCTCTCTTCTTCTTCTCTTCTCTTCTTTTCTTCTCCCTCTCTCTGATTTTTGTGTTCTCTCTCTCTCTCTCCCAGCCACACACAAATATATATGGATAATTTCACTCACACCACCCTCTAATTCGTCATATGTTATCATCAAGTTCAAAATCCAAGTTATATTACGCTTAACTCTTCACTTAAAAACCGTTTGCAACTACACCCCAAACCCCAAGTTCAAAAATTTGGAGTATTCTCTTTAAATTTAGATAAAAAATTTACGGGTCTTTACAAAAGATGTTTTAGATTTCATTGGGAATCAATTCAACCATTCCAGGCCAAGGTGGGATGAGTTGGCTTGATGCATATGTTATTTTTGGGTTACCGTTAGTGTTCTCTGGCTCTCTTTGTTTCTACAACCATCAGCAACCGAATAAGGAATGTTTAATTGATTTCCTTGGGAGAAGTCTAGGAAAAGGTTAAAATACACACCCCTGTCCCAACTCCTTGTCCCGTCCATCCGAGCAGTCTATACAAGCAATAAACGGCTCGAATTACTGAAAGTTAAAAATTTAAATTTTTTTAACATAACACGACGAGATTTCTCTCAACATATCGTGCAATACTCCCGACATCGTTACGCAATAATCACTTAAGTGTTATGATACCGATGTTAAAACCTTGTCCAACAGTCACTTATGTGTCATGAAACCGACATTTTGCTATTACTTCATGGGATCCGACGTTCTTAGGCTCAAAAGAATGCCACAATCTGCTGCGAGTCTCCATCACTTATAAACACTCCCAACCAATTAACTTGATGTTTGGCAGAAGTAATAATGTTTTGCATGGGCTTTAATTTATTTTCGTTATCTTTGAAGGTTTACGGGGTACGAGAGGTTCACCGGAATGAAAAGATGTATTAACATAATGGAACTTAGCCCAGTCCCACTTTTACTCGATCCCTGTCATCCATACTTACTGCCTAATAGAATAGTAGGCCATGCAACTATCCTCCACTGATAGAGGAAATTTTTTACAACGCCGAGCGAGTACCACGTGTGTCACGCCCTCAATTTTTCAACAATAAAAAAGGAACACTTTTAGAAATACAAAGTGCCATACTTGATAAATTTTCTTCTTTTATCCCACCACAACGCTTCATTTAAAAAAAGTATATTTCTTCTCTCCTTCGTTTTTTGTTAATTTTATTGTACAAATTCGCGTTTTTGGTACTAGTGGGTACAACAGTTTTTTACAGCTAATTGGCTCACAATTTTTGAATGTTTTCTCCTTCATAAACTGTTAATTGGGTTTCGATCCGTTCTTATGATTTAAAGTTAACTCAAAACCCTTTCATTTGCCGCTGGAATCACTCCAATCCATTAAGAAATTAATTTGTTAAGAATTTTTGAAAATCGGGTCTGTAGTCTGTAAATCTGTTCTCTGGCAGATTCGTGTGGCCTGCGTATTTTTCCCATTTTCTCATCTTTTGAGTTCGAATTGGATTTGGGTCTCTTCTGTAACTTTGAAGGTCATCTCAATACGAAACGTTTGGACAAGAATCACTAAAAAATATTAGGAGTTCGATTTATGGTGATTTTTCAAAGTTAGGCTGTCCAGTTCATCCGTTTCCTACGTTTGGTGTTTTAGCCGATTTGTTTGATATAGTTCCAGAACTTGTAAATTTATGAAAATTTTACAGAAGCTACCCATGGATGTTCTCTGTGTTGTGTAAAAATTTCAGAGGTGAATTTGAAGTATAAAAAATATGAAAAATGTTTGATCAGACAGTGGTACTAAAATTTACTGTGCTAACAGCCACTTATTTGGCCTCCATTGTTTTGCTTGGAGCTTGAGTTTCGGGAGTTTGGGTTTTGCTCAAAACCCATTCAAGTAGGGATTTCTCTCCTCTCTCCATATATTTATGTGTTTAGATCATGAATATCCAATTTCTAAACTCAAATTTCGGAATATTGATGTGTTGTGAAATTTTTAGTCTTTGCTCATGAATTTGGGACTTTGGGTGAAACTTCTAAGCAAGGGTTGAATGTTTGACTATTTTAGAATGTTTATCCGTATAAATCTTGAATCTAGTTGACTGGTGGAGAGAATCATGATTTGGCTAAAGTTACGGTATATGGCTAGAATCGAAATTGGAACTTTTGTGACATTGAAGACTATACTTCCAATTACTTTCTTCATAGAGAAATTGGGATATTTAGAAGTGCATATGGGTTATGGATTGATGGTGATACTTATGGATGTGAAACGAGGTGAAATTACAAAATTTTCCTTGATCGAAAGAGTTCGGGTGATGCTTGATGTGTTGAGTACTTAATAAGTGGGATTGTTGTGGGTTGTTATGTGTCTAATCATTTAGTTTCTTGCACTCCTTAATTGGGTTGTTATGTTCATGGAGTTGGGTGTGATGTGTTGTTTGTTGTGTGTTATCGTTATGTGTTGTTTGTTGTGTGTTGTCGTTATGTGTTATTTGTTGTCTGTTGTTGTTATGTATTATGTGTTGTATATTGTTCCTTACATTCCTTCGTTGATTTGATTGTGTTCGTGGAGTTGGGAGTTGTGTGGTAATCGTTGTATATTTTATGAGAAGCATCTCGATGTTGAGGAAATGTCTAACAATGAAACCAAAATGCGTGGTTATGTTGACAGACTAGAGTGTTTGTGTGTGTTGAGAAGTAAAAGAGTTTATTGTTGGAGAAAGGATTGGGACAAAGCCGTGGTGATCCTAATGGTGGTGTTGAAATGGAAATTAAATGATATAAAGTACTTCCGATAAGTTTGAGACTTTCTAGTGTTGTTGTGTATGTGTGTGTGTGTGTGTGTGTGTGTGTGACGAGACGTGTATTTAAAGAAAGAAGGACTTTTAAAATCAATCTTATGCATTGTAAGTTCACTCACTTGCATTGTGCACCACATACATATATTGAGTTTATGTTAGAGATTTCTCCTACTGGGCTAGTGTAGCTCAACCTATCAATTTTCAGGTATTCGATGAAGAGCATGGCGTGAAGTGCATTGGGAGTGCATAAAATCTTTTGAAGGCATCATTGGTCATTGTCTCTTATTGAAAATTTAGTATGTACTCTTCAGTGAGATGATCATGTACTTTTATTAAAACTAAGATGGGTTTGTAACATTATTCTTTTGTTTAAATTTCCTTTTGTCTGGAGAAATGTAATCAACTTATCATTTTCTAATCATGCCTTTCCAAATGGATACGAGATATGAGTACCTTTTTTTAAATGAAGCGTTGTGGTGGGATAAAAGAAGAAAATTTATCAAGTATGGCACTTTGTATTTCTAAAAGTGTTTACTTTTTTTATTGTTGAAAAATTGAGGGCGTGACAACTTGGTATCAGAGCACTAGGTTCGAAAACCTAGGAACCGTGGGGAGACTTGAAGTCTCGGGGCTGAAATCATTGCATCATTTTCACATGAAAGACATTGTTTTCACAAATGTTGTGTGCTTGCATAGATGGCATAAGAGATCAGAGGAGAGAATAAGAGAAGAAGAAAAGGAGAAAGAAAGGGGGAGAAAGGGAGGAGGAAAGAGATAGACAGAGAGAGGTCGGCTGTCTCCACCTCCGGCGACCTCCACCGCATGTACGACCACCATATCCACCCCAAGCTTCATCTCCACAATTATATCTTTTCTCTCCTTCGTTTTTTTTTTGTTAATTTTATTGTACAAATTCGCGTTTTTGGTACCGGTGGGTACAACAGTTTGTTACAGCTAACTGGCTTACAGTTTTTGGATGATTTCTCCTTCATAAACTGCTAATTGGGTTTTGATCCCTTCTTATGATTTAAAGTTAACACAAAGCCCTTTCATTTGCCGCTGGAATCACTCCAATCCATCAAGAAATGAATTTGTTATGAATTTTTGAAAATCGGGTCTGTAGTTTGTAAATCTGTTCTCTGGCAAATTCGTGTGGCCTGCGTATTTTTCCCGTTTTCTCATCTTTTGAGTTCGAATTGGATTTGGGTCTCTTCTGTAACTTTGAAGGTCATCTCAATACAAAACGTTGGACAAGAATCACTAAAAAATATTAAGAGTTCGATTTATGGTGAATTTTCAAAGTTAGGCTGTCCAGTTCATCCGTTTTCCTACCGATCTCTGTTTTAGCCGATTTGTTTGATATAGTTCCAGAACTTTTAAATTTATGAAAATTTTACAGAAGCTACCCATGGATGTTCTCAGTGTTGTGTAAAAATTTCAGAGGTGAATTTGAAGTATAGAAAATATGAAAAATGTTTGATCAAACTGTGGTTCTAAAATTTACTGTGCTAACAGCCACTTGTTGTGCCTATTTGTGCGTGGTTTGAAGCTTTGGAAAGCTTGTAGAGTCTACTTTCTAACCCAAGTGGTTTGAACCTGAGATAATTTGTACATCCAAGTGTGTGACCATTTTACCGTCAGAAGGTTGGGAAAACAAGTCGTTTTGGTAAAATGTGCACATCTCCCTTATTTCAAAATGGATTGAGACATATTATATATCAATAAAGAGAGTTTTGAATGTACTAGAAGATGGTGTAGGCTTGAGTTTATTTTGAAGAGATTTTGGATGGTTTGAAGGGTATTTTGGTCATTTTGGTTGGTTTAAGGTTGTTCTAGGAGGGTTTAGAATGGTCTAGGGTGGTTTGGTGAGTTCAAGCCTTGTTCTTAGCCTCGAGGTATGCACGATTGGTCTATTTCATCATCGGGAATGCTTGATAAGTTTCTCGGGCCAAATTCGGGGTGTCTACAGTAACCCAACAATAACATGCATATAGGAGCATATATCAAGCCAACCCATCCTACCTTTGCTTGGCGTGGTCGAATTAATTTCCAACATCTTTCTGGGGCGACAGGTCCACAATTGGTACAGCGAATCTGCTCTTGGTACCTTGTGTGGTGTCAATGTCATAAAATATATTTGTAGCTATCTGCATTATTATTAATGCATGTAAAAGTGTTGGATTAGAAAAACTATCGATGTTAGACTTCTCCCACAGAAATCAATTAAACATTCCTTATACGGGCTTGTTCAGTTGATCATGGTTGCAGAAACACAAACACAACCACAGCTAGCCAAACACCATGAAAGGTAACCCAACAACATGCATATATGAGCATATCTCTATTCAACCTATCTCACCCTCGCCTAGCATGGTCGAATTAATTCCCAGTATCTTTCACGGGCGATAAGTCCACCAATGGGACAGCGAATTTGCTCTCGGTACCTTGTGTGGCGTCAATGTCTCAAAGTATATTTGTAGCTATTTGCAGCATTATTAATGCATGTAATTGTGTTGGATTAGGAAAATGATCAATGTTAGACTTCTCCAAAGGAAATCATTTAAACATTCCTTATAAGGGCTTGTTCGGTTGGTCATGGTTGCAGAAACACAAACAAAACCAGAGCCACAGCTAGCTAGACACCAAGAGAGGTAACCCAATAATAACATGCATATAGGAGTACGTATCAAGCCAATCCATCCCACCCTCGCCTGATGTGGTCGAATTAATTTCCAGCATCTTTTTGGGGCAACAGGTCCACCAATGGGACAGTGAATCCGCTCTTGGTACCTTGTATGGTGTCAATGTCTCAAAATATATTTGCAGCTTTCTGTAGCATTATTAATGCATTAATAATGTTGGATTAGGAAAACGATCAATGTTAGACTTCTCCTAAGAAAATCAATTAAACATTCCTTATAAGTGCTTGTTTAGTTGTCATGGTCGATATAACACAAGCAGAGCCATAGCTAGCTAGACACCAAGAAAGGTAACCCAACAATAACATGCATATAAGAGTATATATCAAGCCAACCCATCCCACATTGGCCTGGTGTGGTCTAATTAATTTCCTACATCTTTTTTAGGCGACAGGTCCACCAATGGGACAGTGAATCCGCTCTCGGTACATTATGTGGCGTCAATGTCTCAAAATATATTTCGGGTTTCCAGGTTTTTCGGAAAGGTGAAAAAATGGCTTTTATAGAGGTGTGACGTGTTCAAATACTGTAAAAAAGTTGAAACAGACCGCTGACTCTCCCTCTTCACATGATATAATTAAAGTGGAACCACCCACAACCTTCTATATATAGGCTCTTTGGAATTCAAACATCTGATAGACACTTTCCCCTAGATAGATTGGTAGACACTTTCTTCTACACTCTATCTAGCTGTAAGTAAGTTTGTTACTTAAAATGGTATTCATAAAATAATATAAATATTGATGTAATCATGTAGTTACATTTTGCATGTTTACAATATAATCTCTCACTGGCGTGAATTATATGGTTTGTTATATTTTTTCATGAACTAAAAAATCAACGTTTGCATCACATTAAGTTGAATTCTACATGTTATTGATTTAGACTTCTCCCACAGAAATCAATTAAACATTCCTTATACGGGCTTGTTCAGTTGATCATGGTTGCAGAAACACAAACACAACCACAGCTAGCCAAACACCATGAAAGGTAACCCAACAACATGCATATATGAGCATATCTCTATTCAACCTATCTCACCCTCGCCTAGCATGGTCGAATTAATTCCCAGTATCTTTCACGGGCGATAAGTCCACCAATGGGACAGCGAATTTGCTCTCGGTACCTTGTGTGGCGTCAATGTCTCAAAGTATATTTGTAGCTATTTGCAGCATTATTAATGCATGTAATTGTGTTGGATTAGGAAAATGATCAATGTTAGACTTCTCCAAAGGAAATCATTTAAACATTCCTTATAAGGGCTTGTTCGGTTGGTCATGGTTGCAGAAACACAAACAAAACCAGAGCCACAGCTAGCTAGACACCAAGAGAGGTAACCCAATAATAACATGCATATAGGAGTACGTATCAAGCCAATCCATCCCACCCTACTTTGATGTGGTGAATTAATTTCCAGCATCTTTTTGGGGCAACAGGTCCACCAATGGGACAGTGAATCCGCTCTTGGTACCTTGTATGGTGTCAATGTCTCAAAATATATTTGCAGCTTTCTGTAGCATTATTAATGCATTAATAATGTTGGATTAGGAAAACGATCAATGTTAGACTTCTCCTAAGAAAATCAATTAAACATTCCTTATAAGTGCTTGTTTAGTTGTCATGGTCGATATAACACAAGCAGAGCCATAGCTAGCTAGACACCAAGAAAGGTAACCCAACAATAACATGCATATAAGAGTATATATCAAGCCAACCCATCCCACATTGGCCTGGTGTGGTCGAATTAATTTCCTGCATCTTTTTTAGGCGAACCAATGGGACAAAGAATCCGCTCTCGGTACATTATGTGGCGTCAATGTCTCAAAATATATTTCGGGTTTCCAGGTTTTTCGGAAAGGTGAAAAAATGGCTTTTATAGAGGTGTGACGTGTTCAAATACTGTAAAAAAGTTGAAACAGACCGCTGACTCTCCCTCTTCACATGATATAATTAAAGTGGAACCACCCACAACCTTCTATATATAGGCTCTTTGGAATTCAAACATCTGATAGACACTTTCCCCTAGATAGATTGGTAGACACTTTCTTCTACACTCTATCTAGCTGTAAGTAAGTTTGTTACTTAAAATGGTATTCATAAAATAATATAAATATTGATGTAATCATGTAGTTACATTTTGCATGTTTACAATATAATCTCTCACTGGCGTGAATTATATGGTTTGTTATATTTTTTCATGAACTAAAAAATCAACGTTTGCATCACATTAAGTTGAATTCTACATGTTATTGATTTAGTGTTTATCCTTGCAGAAGCCAACAAAATGGTTGTTAAATTCCCATTTGTTACAACGAGAATTTAGGATGAGTGCCTTACGTGGAAAGTAAACAAATTAATGGTCCACAAAACTCATGTGGACCGTAAATGCGTTTGCAATCCTTGCCATAGTTAACATTAATTTTTTTTCAATTTTTTTTTTCACATCCTTGTCCCTTCTTGAGCCTTTTGGGACGCTGTTCAACGGACTCTTCAATTGACGGTTTGATGTCAGCCACATCATGTACGGCTTTGATGGTGAACTTGCAGTGCGTATTACCAAGAGTGTCATACTTAGCTGCCTGAACATGTATGGCGTAAGTGGTAGGGGTCATCAGCTTCTCTATATACTGTTGTTAACCCCCCCCCCCTGAGATTTAACAAATAATACGTTAAAATGATACCCTACGACATTTAATAATGAAATTATTACCCAACTCTTTTCAGGGCTGGCACTTACTTCGTTTGTATTGTTATACAACTCTCCAGCGGACACTCCAAATAAGCTCTCAGGTATTTCACCAAAAGCTGTAGCATTGATCACACCAGTTGCATCCTCAAGTTCAACATCAAATTTGCACCACCTATGTTAAGATACACGAGCTAATTATGTCTGAAGTCCTATCATAGAAAAAAATGCTTATAATATAGATAAATATACACGCACGGTGCTCAAATAATGGTTTCAAAATTCTACGTCACGTGAGGTCCAATCTTGTTATTCACACGGAATCTATACGCAAAATATGGTGTGTGTTTGTCATATATATGTGTGTGTCCCCGGGTGGGTGGGTGGGTGTGTGTGTGTGTGTGTGTGTGGGGGAATGAGAGATTGTATAATTTGTACCTTGGTTTAGGTGGGAGCTTTTTCTTGCAGTAGTTGCACCAGAAATCATTTCCAGCAAGGGCATCCGTAATCCTACCGCAATCAGAGCAACACAAATACCACAGGCATTGGTCAAAGTCTAACACGCGGCAGGTAACTTTCAGAGCATATATTTCCATCTGCATTTAAGGCTAAAGATGTAAGTACGATATTTTATAGGATTCTTTCTTAAGCATCAGGAATTTTTAATTTCTTTACGTTGGAAACACAGGTTGGTAAGTTGATTATGCTGATGATGTCATCATCAGAAGGTGGCGACAATCTAGAACCCGATGCCTTTTTTGCCTTACTAATAGCCATGCTTTTGATATTTCCGCTATTGGCTAGGCACCTACACATTCCAAATAGTTTATTAGTTGTGTTATTTAATTACAATGGTATCATTTTTAAAAAATACACACCACTTGTGGAGAGCATTGGCTTCTGGCAAGGGTGGATTCAGTACGAAACTCGTTGATCCTCTGGTGGCTAGAGCAATACCTGCTATTCTTAATTTCATGAGCGATGATATCAAAAGAAATTAGGTTACTAACAACAACGGGCAATCACTACCATTGAAATGGCTGATCTTCATCCTCATACCAACCACCACAGGGTATAATCCTGTCAATCGAGACATAGCAACACCCTCCTTACTCCCGAATTGATCCCACAGCGTTAGAGTTATAGGTTTCATCCTGAAGGCAAAGGTAATTGTTAGTAAGAATAGCGGTTAATTTTATATTTTCCCGTGAACATACCCTTGGTCGATGATTGTCACGTCTGTAGCCCAATTTTCCGTGACTTTCCGATGTTGGCCCACGTGCAGTATTGCAAAGATTGCATCTGAAAAATGGATACCAATTTTAATAGCTTGTACACAATAATTACACAACTAAAAATTGGCGTTTCTTGAACCTTTACCAATCGATTCTCCAGGATGATGTTTGTCAGCGAGGTCCATCAGAGGTGTAAAATTGTAGGTAAGACTACGAACATTTAAACCATCAACTGACGTCTCCTCGATGGGAGTCCTTGCGTACAGTATCCACTGATATGGATTCTCAACTATCATATGCTGTGGTGGGACCGGAACAATGGATGAATTGAATGGATGTTTTGAATGGATTTTCAGCTGACCATGGGTATCGGATATGTTGGTGATTCGTATCCAAAATAATCACATTGAAGATCCATCGCCTTTCACATGCAAAAACGAGCGTGAAATCTAGCTGCAGGTTATGGCCATAATAAAAGTCCTCCCATCCTCTCCCGAAATGGAAATGAACTATCTGAACTGGCCACACCCGAGAACCACTATTTAACAACGCCTAGACCATGGGCATGTCCGTTTGTAGATTAGATTGGTATCCCGTGGTAATTGACTGTAATTGAATGTTACATCCAAACTCATAAACTACAAGTACAGTATTATGCATGTGCTTACGTAATCGCATGTGCACGACTTACCGTGAAAGCTTCTGCGTTGCTATCCCGAACGATTTTAACAAACCAGCCTCCAGTGGGATCTGCAAAGAACGACGTAAATTTTAAACATTGTACAAAGTCTCACACCGTTCGTTATTAAACCTAAGAAGAAATACAATAGTTACGGTTTAGAGGACAAAACATCCATTCAATTCAATACACCACCACCACTACCAATATAGGCATAAAAGTTGTAAATTTTCGGATTTGTAAATTGGTTCAAGCTCATGCTTATTTTTATTTTTTTTCCAGTAGATTCTTTATGTCGAAACTTCCCTTGGTATTTTGATATAAAGTCTCATTGTTCTAGCAGTAATTTTATGAAGATTTCCATGTTCTAGCCGTTAATTTTGCCGCCGCTTACCCATCCTGCTTACCAAAGTTAATTTTCAGAATTATATCTTGTTGGTGTTTTGGAACGTATATTTTAATCCTTTTGATTTATTGTATGGTGTGAATTTCTTGCAAACATGCAATAGTAAATTTCTATATCTATGGAATATGTTTGCTTCTGTCTTTACAATTTGGATTTGTCGTGGATATGTACATAAATATAGAAACATCAAGGCTTGATTATTTTAGGAACAAGCAAACTGAAATACGAGCAGAATTATACCAAGGAATAGTTGACAGTATTGCACAAGGTGAAACGCGTGGTTCAAAAGTTGGTAAACGTATAATATTACCCGGATCATTTATAGGAGGACCTCGAGACATGCGTAGACGATATTTGGATGCGATGACATTAGTTGAACGTTTTGGCAAACCTGACATTTTCTTGACGATGACATGTAATCCTAATTGGCCTGAGATCAAAGAAGAATTATTATCACATGAACTAGTTCAAAATCGTCCAGACTTAATTACAAGGGTATTTAAAAGTAAAATCGAACATTTAAAAAAGGAGGTCATAAAAAAAGAATTGTTTGGACCTGTGGCAGCTTATACTTATGTTATAGAATTTCAAAAAAGAGGGTTACCTAATTTACACATGCTTGTCATATTAAAAAGGGCGTACAAACTAACCACGGCAGACAAGTTCGACGCTTGTATTTCAGCAGAACTTCCCGATCCTGTGTTGTATCCTAATTTATATACGATGGTGGTTAAGCACATGATGCTTAACATGATGCATGGCCCTTGTGGAAATTTGAATCCAACAAATGTATGTATGGTCCCCGACAAATGCACAAATCATACCAAATGCAAGAATAATTACCCTAGAAAATTCACAAACGACACGAAAATCTCCAATGACGGATATCCAATATATAGAAGGCGAGAAGATAATCGGAGAGCAAAGGTACGCGGACATATGTTGGACAATCGTTGGGTAGTTCCTTATAATCCATATTTAGTAAGCTTGTTTGACTGTCACATTAATGTGGAGGTATGTTCGACAATCAAAGCTGTTAAATATTTGTATAAGTATATGTACAAAGGTCATGACAAGGTTGTCTTCCAAATAGTTAACCAATTGAATCGACACGAGGTTGATGAGATAACGCAGTTCCAATCGGCCAGGTGGGTATCTCCACCCGAGTCACTATGGAGAATATACAAATTCTCATTGCATGATATGCACCCTTCAGTAACAAGTCTACAACTACATCTAGAAGGTTGCCAAATGGTTAGTAAGTCTACAACTACATCTAGAAGGTTGCCAAATGGTTAGTTTCAAAAAAGGTTCAACCATATCTCACATAACCGATTCTGAATACTTCTCTAGGACAATGCTCACACAGTTCTTTTACATGAACATGCACAATAATCAACCAAAAAATGGACAATATTTGTACAAAGAATTTCCTTCTCACTTTGTGTGGAACAAGAAAGATAAAGTCTGGACCGAACGAAAACATCATACAGTAATAGGACGGATAATAACTGCCAACCCTTCAGAAGGAGATAGATACTACTTGCGTTTGTTATTAAATCACGTACGTGGACCCACTTCCTATACTCACCTACGTACAATCAACCACTGTACTTACACTACCTTTAGTGAGGCTGCACTTGCATGTGGATTACTAGATGATGATCGAAGTAATGAACAGTGTTTGGAGGAAGCAGTGCTTTACCAGATGCCATCTTCGTGAGATGATCAAGTAATTCATTCAGTATCTTATGGATCAGTGCGAGATTCAAAACTTCTCTTTTCTGTACTTCATTGTAGTGGGCCAAACCTACAACGACGTTGGGCCGAAGGACAAGGGTAGCAGATTGAGATTGGACGTCGTTTGGGTTTAGCGATCATGGGCCGTGAGGTTGGTTCCTCAACTCTTTTAGGCCCACAACACGAGCTGGACCTATATCGTCGGGCAGTACAGGAATTGGCCGACCCACTAAGCGACTCATTCCACTAAAAAAAGGTCGGCTTATTTTAAAGCCGAAATATAATTTCAACTTTAGTTAGTGGAACACCCCCTCAACAGCCAGTGGAACAAGCCAAAAAAGCCAATAAACTAAGTTAGTAGAACACCCCTCAACAGCTTAATGGAACATCTTGATGTTCCAGAATTACATTCGAGCACGTTCTCGGCCTCGTGCAGTCTGAACATCATGCATGACGTCATCTATCCAAAATTGTTACCGGCATGAGTCTCATTCCCTTCTCTTCCAATGTAATAAATTAGGAATAACGATTGACAAAAAAAAAAATGAAATCACCCTATTCGTGCCTAGTCGGCTAGCACGGACTAACTTGGTGGGCAAGTACGCATCCTATAAATACCCATGTGTAAAACATGGCTTAAGGAGTTACGCCGTTTCTAGATCACAAATTTGAACTTTGCCTTTCCCCTCACGTTGTGACTAACTAGAGCATCGGAATACCCTTCGGCTAAATCCGCCAGACGACAATAACTAATTTCTTATTTTGCGGACCTGAGAGAGGACAAAGGCTCACTCCCCGTGAAGCATTAGGCAAATCACCACCTTATTCATTATAACTAATCTTAAAAACAAAACAATAAGTAATTTTTAGAATCTTTTCGACCAAAACAATGATAATCATGTACTAATGTCGTCAATTTAAACATGTTGATTGATAAGCAAAGTTAATAGTACTATTTAAAATTAGTTAATTAATTTTCGAACTCCCTTTTTTATATAACCATACTCTCTTTTTTTTGTAACTAGTGGGCAAATTTAAATATATGACATATCATTTGCATCCTCTTTCACATTTGGAAAGACAAAGTTGTAAATTCACATCACTAAAAGTAAAAACAAAGAAATGTTGTTATAAAAAAAGGGAGTGTAAAAATCGGAATTGGGGGCCTGTAGTGAGTGAGCTCACTACATGCATGTAGTGAGCTCTCTCGGCCATCCGATCCAAGATCAACGGTCCGGATAAATTGGAGTTAAAGTTAATGTAAAAGTTCTTTTTAAAGTGTAAGACGATCCAAACCATTGATCTCGGATCGGACGGCCGAGAGAGCTCACTACTCGCATGTAGTGAGCTCACTCACTACAGAGAGCCCCCGGTTCCTGTAAAAATCACTACTCTAGTAATTACATGGAATTGCTGTTAAAAAAAAAGGTAATTACATGGAATGGAAGCCGATATAAAGTAAAAGCTAGGTAGATAGGTAAGAGAATGGGCCATGCATGCAAAAATGGGAAGAGGACTTCCTGCTGTGCGGTGCGGGGATTCGGTCGTCCATCATATAAATGCACGGTTCGGATTTAATCTTGGTAATAGACAGCTAACAGCCGTCTATTGTTTATATTAAATCCGAGCAGAGTATTTTTGCAATAGACGGCCGGATGTCCCGCACCACACGGTGCTGTACACATGGTGCACAACAAGGAGTAATCAAGTCACTTTCTCAAGTACCCTTTCACATAAGATATTTCGCACCATCGATTCTGCTCATCTCCTTAGGAATCCCATTGCTTTGTAGACATTATTGAGAGTAACATCCGCTATATCTGTGGCTATAGCGGCACCCTCTGCCAAAACTCTATCCAAATACTCTGTATCAGCCATAATTTCCTCGTGGCGAACCTGCAAAAGTTATGAAGTCCTCAATTGATGATTGGAATACTAGTCACACCACAAATCAGTACCTGAAACAATATCAGCGCCAAGCTGCCAACTACCAAAATCTTAAACTCATGCCACTCCACATTATTTCAAAAGTAAACATTTTAACTGGCAAACTAGCATTAATAAAATCAAAAAATAGGACACATGAATGCCTAACCTAATGTACTTTAATACAGCCTTGCCAGTACGTGAAGTTAGAAGCTCAGCAGTTATATACATATAGATAGTGAAGGTTCATAAACAAAATTGGTGCCCAACTCAAAAGTATATGCTGAGCATATAAATCTATAACAAGCAAATACAAGATACAAGTAGATTGAAATACAACCATATTGGTGAAGACGCATGTCCCTCCCGGTTCAAACTGAAACAATAGGAGTTCAGCAACAGGGGGAAAAAACATTGTGCAGGGCTAAGTTTAGCACATGCAAATTCAAGCACTGTCAAAATTCATCAAAGTCATTGTTAATTCATTCTCGAACTCGGACCTATTTACGCGAACACAGGTAAACTTTGCAGGATGAACCAAAATTCCAGGGATTGCAGGATCAACCAAAATTCCAGAGCCACCAGCCAACCACAAATTTATTTCAAAGATCAACGTTAACAACTATACTATTGCTTCCTTCTCATTTTTGGGGGGCTTTAGAAGCAAAATAGTTCATACAAACTAGAAATAAGGCAAAGAGTTAACCCTACGGAATCTACTCCCATAGTATCATCAAACACAGAATGCCAACCTTTTAAAGAAAAAAAGAAAGAAATGCCTAATTGCTTTGTGTGTATGGTAATTGTAATATGTCATACACAAGGAGCAAAATACTTAAGTAAAAGAATAACTTCTCTGACTTTTTCATCGGGAACATCCACTGGCTGAGAATTAATGGAAGCATGACACTTAATGGAGATGTATACTAAGCTGTAGATTAAATCCAATTTGCCTGAAGGTAGGAGTCATAACTCATGGATATTGGTAGCAATCTAATAAACACGGACATGGGATACGGACACGCGAACACGTCATTTCTCTAAAAATTAAGACACGGATACGCCGAATAAAGTATAATATATTGTTTATATCATTTCTTTAAATTTTGACTTACAAAACCTTTAAAAGTTCTGATTCAAATAAATACTAGTAATAAAGATGGCAAACAAAGAATAGAGCCCAAAAGAATTGGCCCAAGTATCGCATCAGGTACTCTCTCTCTCTCCTCCTCCCCCCGCCTCCTTCGCCGCGTGTACCTTGCGTGTCCTGAAAAAAGTAGTGATATAATAAAGGGACACGGTCAACGACACGCCGAACACGCTCAATAGAGTCCGGGACATATCTGTGTCCCAGACATCCGGGACACTAGTACGTGAGGCCGACCAGCGTGTCGGTGCTTCTTAGGTAATAATAAGGTCGGATAACATTTATTTACGAAAATGGTATCATTTAGAGAATAAATTGTAAGAAAAATTTGTCTCAATTGTGTACTAATCTCCGATGATCATAATTTTTTGTACTTACAATATCCTCAACATTCCTGGAAAAATAAACGATTTTAGATCCCAAATCAAGATTTCAGAGGGCTCACAATTGAGGTCCCTAAGGGGGTGTAGTGACCCAAACAAAGCATGTGTTGATCAATATTAAAGTTGCAACCACCTACAGAGCCTGAATTTTTCCCTACAAAATTTCAAAGTGCCTATCAGGGCTCGATCGTTCGGTCTGGCCTGTTTTTGGGCCTTCCTTAGATGATCTGCTCAACTGTTCAATTTTTAAGAACATTAGTCATGCTAAAAGTCAAATATGTTGCTGAAACACATTCAAGCTGTGAGAAAAAAGAGAGGTTAAAACACTATCAGAACCAAATGTTCACAATATGAATGTGTTCCGAGAGCATGGCAAACAATATCCACAAAATAGAACCTTATCTGTCGGAATAGTCAGAGGGTATCCTTATCTGATAGTCCTCCGGTGTAGGGTAACATTTGAGATATTTGACTTGTGACAATGGCAATCCTCATATAGATTTAAAGTGAAGTTTATAAGTGAGAAGTTGCAAATTTAGATTATATAGATTCTCATTCTCCTGTTTTCCTAACCTTTCATGATCTGCGAGCATGATTTGCCAAGTGACCAACTACTATGTTCTGAAAGTCGATTTTTTTATCAAGTTAAAGTTTTATGGAGTTCAACCTCCCTGTATAAAGTTACGTCACATTTACATAAATTTTACTGCCGGGAATTTTATTCTCGGTTAGTGGTATCCGCGATATGCACAGGCAAGTAGCCAAAACAAACTGATAAAACTCATTCTTAAAATCTTCCAGAAGGAAACATTGTGGTGTATTCTGCTGAGGTATGAACAAATACAGCACGACCAATTACTACACATGGGAATGAAGAAGATAATGCTGCTTTGAATCCATGGCCAAAAGCTAACCCCCAAGATTTCCTTGCTTTTGAATCTAAATACTGCTACATTCGATCTCCATTTGAACAGATACAGCGCTACTAATTACTTCACATGGGAATGAAGAAGATAATACCACTTTTAAATATGGTAAGAAACCATCCATTTGAAAGTAGCTATCATTTCACTAGCAGTTTTTTTGTTTTCATAATGTGGAAACATAGAAAATTGTGTTTCATCTTTACCTGAATAAGTCTATCTTCAAGAGACGCCACTCGGTCCAGCACTAACCTTTGGAGTAGGCCATCCTCGCTGCCATTTCCAGCCGCTTCCATTGTTTACCCACTCTCCCCGCGACACTATAGCTGCTGCTCCACCTTGACAGTTCCTCTTTTCCTTCAATATATTTCATCTAAATTTACACCCAGAAAATAAACAATATTATGTGAAGCAATGAAAGCACACGACAAGAGATAAAAAAAGAAACTAGAAACTATTTTTACGAAGCTTTCAAGAAGAAATAAGGACTTGTACAAGCTCACCTTAGAATCCAAGCGATCCAACCTTGAAACAAGAGGAAGGGAGTAACATTTTCCGTCCATCATTTGCCATCAGGAGCTTGGTGAATCATCAGGGTGTACAAGATTGAGAGAGAGAGACCCGGTGCTCTAAATGCTACCCCGATACAGGGACTGTCACGGAACGTGGTGAAGTATTTGGATAAGACAGTGGAGGGAGTCATGGTAGATCAATCAATGCTGATATTTGGCAAAGCAGGTTATGCCCTTCTTAGTTCTTACATCATCAAGCTATTGCAAAAACAAAAAAACAAAAAAACAAAAACAGGAAACAAATATGCTTTTGGGTGTTCCTTGTTGATAGTAAGTGAGAGTTTCTAATGGCCCCAAAATGAATTCTCCAGAATCTTGAAAACATAAAACCTAACTGAACATGATTCATGATTGGGAACCACAGAAATCTTTCAAGGACAAGTGAATCAAATCAAGGTAAAGTTCACAACGGTAACCAATCAACCTAATGCTTTGGCCTTTTGCCTAACTTACAAGAGACGAGAAAAGCAAGAAATTAATTGTTATCATCCCAAACTAGACCTTGTTACTTCATAGGCCAGGAAGCATGCCGCATTGGCCGGAACGCTCCTAGCCATAGCAGGCCCAAATCCCTTGTAAAGACCCTTAACTCCCTCTGACGCCAAAATCTTTCTGAAAGCATCAACTGAACCAGAGAACTTGGGATTTTTGTAATCATCAACTTGAAGCACACTCTTGACGACATCCGTTGGGTAGACAGAGAGCCAGAAGGAAGCTCCAGCCAAACCTCCGGCAACAATTAGGGAACCTCTTCCCAATTCAGAAGTGTCTTTCTCTCCAGCAAGGAATTTCTTTAGGCCTTCATAGACACCAAACATTGCGGCGTTTCCTGGTACTTCTCGGGCCATAGTGGGAATTAAGCCCTTGAAGAGACCTCTGATGCCGCCTTCTGATCGGAGGACGTGTTTGGCTACGTCCATTGGCCCTCCATACTTCACAGCCACAGTAGCCGATCCCGAATCAGCAAGAGCACTCTGTGCTTGCAACCTGTTTCACTTCACATTTGGATCATCAGCAGTTCATGGGTAAATCTTAAAGGTCTTCCTTTCCTAACACCATAGTGAGAAATCCAAAATTCGTGAATTAGATAGAAAAAGAATATTTTGAACTTGGAAATCACTGGAGAGAGTTTCACCAACAAGGGAAATTCAAATTCACTTTTGCAAGAACCGGAGACATGCAAATTGTTTTTTTTTTTTTTTTTTTTTTTTAAGTTTATCAAAACACAAGGAAAATTATAAAAAATATAAACAAAGAGAACTAAGAAATCAACCTGAAATATTTGTAAGTTTTTCAAATGGCAAAGGAATCACTCACCATTAGAAATTCACGTTACAAGAATAATGCACTGGACACAATCGAATTTGGTAGACACAATAGTGCAGTAAGGGATCCAAGTTAGACTTCCAAAACCAAAAGCAACTGGCTGAAACAAACTGGGAAAATACAAGGCTGATATTATTCAAACTAACAAATTTAAAACTCCTCTTCCATTTTTGGATTCATTTGAAGTGAGACGCACTAGGATGATATGATGGCACAACTCATGCGAGTAAGAAAATGGCGTAACTTTAGTTAGCTTGTATAACATTCTCTTAGCTAAAAGAAAGAGAAAGTGTGTAATGCTAAGCCATTAAGCTATCTAGAGTTTCAATGCAAAGAGGTAACTGATTAGTGCCCTATCACTTTAAGAAACAAAGACCAATCAAACCAACTCATGATTTCATGACCAAATTCCATGGCATTTTGCACAACATTTCAGTATGGTTCAAATTTCCTGAAAGATCAAAAAATATTGAGTGCCGTTAAACAGACCTGCACTTGATCAATTCGGTAGGGCAAGCCAGAAAAGAGACAGCAACTCCAGCCCCAGCCCCACAAATGACCTGCTGGTTGATTGTAAGCGGCGCGCCAGGTTCCGATCTCAATAAAGCTTCCATCTGTCCTCTCACGGTAAAGAGGAGAGCATTGAAGGCCGCTACGGTGGCCAGTGGGGCCCCCATACCTTTGTACAAACCCCTTGGGCCTTCTGATGCTATTGTTTGTCTGACAGCGTCCATCGCCCCGGAGAATTTGGGAGGTTGGCCCGGGAGTGGAGTAGGTTGGCTTTGGAGTTTCACCTTGATGGTATCAAACGGGTGTCCAACAACTAACTGCGCTGCCCCCCAACAGTCCCCGAAAGTAGGTCCTTGGCTACGTCACCCATTTGCAAATTTGATAATACCTACATGATTTAGCTCAAACAATACTAATTTTGTGTAGTCGTGAAAACTATGAATGGTTGAAGAAAAGTCAATCATGCTTGATTTCTTCCAAGCAAAACATCTAAAAGTGGGGTTTGAATAGGGGAATCCCTATCGATGCTTCTTGCAGAAACCATCAAGAGAAGCACAGCAATATGCTTAAGAGCCGAACCCTCGTCCCTTAAATGATACCATTTTAACAAAGGTACACAAAGCAGGGAAGCAAAACACAGTTACACTGCCAAAGCAGCGAGTCCAAAGAGGCTATAATGCCATTCTACCCAACTCAATTCAACAAAGCTTTGCCATGGGGAGTATAATCACAACATCATGGACATGGTGATGAACCTCATGCCCCTATGCCCCACTATATGCTACTCTGATTGGGATTTCAGAAACAAACCAATTGTTGTAAAAGACCAGACCTTTGCCATAACAAAATGGCAACTTATCAGTCTTGTCATCTACCCAACCCACGGAAGAGAGAACAATATTGTTTTCGATGCTGAGCCTAATGTTGCCAATTCCAAGCAATTTCTAAAAGGGCTACTACATGCATAAAGCTATGAGACAATGAAAATGCCTCCACATCTGGAGTAGGAGTCTTTTATCTCCTGTTTTAAAAGGGCAATTTCTAAAAGGGGACTGGAAATTATATTCAGTAGAATTTCCGATCTGATTCATTATTCAAACGAATCAAATAACAAGTGAACTCATGTGCTCAAGTGCCAATGGTGTGCGTGGCCAGTGACTCTTGATACTTTTTATCATGTTCTTCACCCCATTGTCTAGAATCGTTGTCATGATGGCCAAAGATTCCTTAGAATTTCAGACTCACGAGTGAGAGGAACCGAGTTCTTGAGGTAAAATATGTAAGATACAATTCCAAATATGAAGAGAATAGGCTCGACTTTCCATCTAAAAGAACTGCACACAATCAAAGCTATTCAATCCACTTCATTTTCGAATAATTAATTACACATAGAAGTGCACGATCGTCAGTTAAACACAACCAGATCGACTTCAAACCAAGATTTTTTTTGCATCTGAGATCAAAACTACCAAATACCAAAGAATAGGAAGCATATAATTCAAAATTCTTATCTCCTTTCATTTTTGGTTTAACAACACTGGACGCTCCATGGAACCCTATTTCAACATCAAACCCACGTGGAAAAATACTCGAAGTTCATAAATGTGAGAAAGAACACAACAAAATTAGCAATTTGCTTCACCCCAGCATTCGCAGTTCATTTCAAATGATTCCAATGGCAGTGTTTTATGATGAAAAATAGAATCCCACTCTGGTTCTATCAGTAAATGAAAAATCGCCGGCAGGTCAATTACATGAGATGCATTCTTTCCCATACGAGTTCTATCAATCTAAAGAATATGTTCGAATTTTCTTTGAAAAACTCTCAATTATTTTTAAGATTTACGAATTTTACAGATCGAACAACATTAAATTAGGACGAAACGGAAGTAAAAACTGACCTAGTGGTGTTCCGTTGTTATCAAGGTTGGTGACTTCCCTTCTCTACTTGGGGCTAGCGTCACAGAGAGATGCTCCAGGCCCAGACGCACCGGATCCCTCAAGTTGCAAAATGAATTTGGTCTATTGGTTCGCGATAAAGTTTGGAAGGTTGTGATTTGAATTAGGCTTGGCTCACTTTTTCATTTGCTAAAATTTAACATTCGAGGAGAAGATTTGTTACAATCAACTCCTCATTTGCTTAAATCAACACTTAATATTATTATGATTTTATCAAATGTTAGATTTTAGGAGCACTTAAATAATCATCATTTTATTCACTTGGAATTAGAAATCATCCCGAGTCATCTTAGGAGTTATGTTTTCATCCCGAAATTCAAATAAACCCTAAATTGCCTTTTATCTATATATATATAAACACCAAGCTTCACATCCAAACTCCCTGACCTTCTTAAGTTACGGACCTCCACCTTCCCAATGTTTTTTTGAAAATCCGAACCGTTAGATGTGTTTAAAAGGTGTTTTCAAGGTCCAACACGAAGATTTGGCAAAAAAAAATACCCAGAAGGGCTTGATCGGAGCTGTTTTTCACAAAAACGCTAATATATGCGTTTTTGTGAAAAACAGCTCCGATCAAGCCCTTCCGGGTATTTTTTTTTGCCAAATCTTCGTGTTGGACCTTGAAAACACCTTTTAAACACATCTAACGGTTCGGATCGTCGAAATTTGGTCCGGAAAGTCGAAAATACCCCTAGGTCCGTAACTTAAGAAGTTAAGGGAGTTTGGAGGTGAAGTGGACTGTATATATATATATATATATATATACAGAACATATCCTATGAGGGCTTCCTCACAAAAAAAGTGCGGGAAAACAGTTGTGGGTTGTTGGATCTTATGCCCTTCACGCGATCCAACGGCTAATTAGGAGAATGAGGACTAAATTAAATGTTGCATATAGGAGGCGGTAGAAAGTGGATCAATTTCAAAATTAGGAAGTCCTCTACTACAATTACAGGATTTGGGGATAAAACTCAATCTCTGATATCTCGCTCCTTCAAACTCATCCCTAATCAACACCATAAATCCCAAATCAATACTCGTCCATTCCACCATCATCATCGCCCCAACCAATCTCAATCACTGACTCTCGCCGTCCCGCCATCGTCGTTCCATTATCTCAACATCTTTCGCCGGAAGATTTCGTGGTCTCAAAACCAACGTCCTTCACCAGTAGGAGTAACAAATTGTCGTACCAAATCATCCAACTTTGCCGTCCGAAAACTTCACCACTCGCTGTTGCACGTACCGTCGACAGTCCTCTCCCCGGCGAACTCGGCGTCAACGACGTGCTTTCACTAATTGTACCTAATCTTTGTCTTTCTCATCTTTGTACTGATTACATTGATTTTTAATCTTTGTCTTTGTGTTAGTATAATTTCTATATGTTTTTGCCCATTGTCGGGTCTCTTTGTTGATTTTCTTCTTGTCTCGGTCGCACCCTTTGGGTCATAAAGTCCCATAAAGATGAAAGTGATAGTTGCTAAGACAGGAAGTTATGGGGCACAAAATTCATGCCGGTATGGGAGATGAAACTCTACAATCTTGATCAATTCAAGTCTTGCAATTGCGACTCTTGATGCTGAAGTCAAGGAGACATATGTTCCAATCTCGTGTCGCTATAGACGTCGAAGTTCCTGCAAAGTAGATGAATATTTTTGTGCTATTGGTCCTTGAAAGATTTTTTATTATTGAGATTATGGAGGCAGAGGTGTCTTTCCTATATTTTTCGATCATTGAGATGTTTTTACCATGTTTACTGATGCATAACGTACTTAATTTACCATGAATTCTAGATAAATTATAAATTTTACCATGTTTACTAACACGTACTTATTTTACCATGAATTCTGAGTAAATATTAAAATTTACCATGTTTAGTAATACGTAAATCCAATCAAGTTTCATAGTAAAAAGTCATCCTTAACTCAAACACAAACGATATTTCTCAAATTCCCAAAATTTACCATGTTCACTGGTATATACTTAATTTTTTACCATATTTTGAGGATGGATAATATTTACCACTTTTTTCCGCACCTGTTTGGGTTGCAATTATATTTGTTATGGTCATTTTACAAATTTACCAATGTTCACACGTTTTTACCACATTTTCATTAGTCAAATTTACACAAAAATTTGCTCTATGAGCAATGAAATCATGGTAAAAAGAAATTTATCTACTAGAAAATATGGTAAATTCAAGTGAACGCAAATTTGTACATGACTAATGATAAAAATAATTTCAAAATTCCTATAATTTCGGAAAATCAGAGAACTATATTTGGGAGATCACGAAGTAATACAGAGAACCCACACAGCTGCGGCTTCAATTCGGTTTCAGATTTTCAAGACTACGGCTGGGGTTTTAATCTTTCATTCCTTTGTGTGACTTAAATCTGTTTTAATGGAGTTCGTTTATTTCAAGTTTATTTGTTCCAACTCCATGAGCGGCTAAACTATTCGACTAGGGTAACGAGGATGCCTCTCCAAGTAATATAATTGTTAGATTTTTGGGGTTTCATATTCAACTTTTGATTGTATGACTCGGATGATTCATAATTTTTGTGAAGTTTTTATTCTTCCAATTTTCATACCGTATTTATATGCGCGTTATTAAATACCGTCATACAATGGTTATGAATGTTTCAGGATAGTTTCTGAGATAGACTATACGACGTGAGACGGGTCGTGCCGCCCGTTAAGTCCGGTGAGACGGTCCGTGCCGTGTTGAGATAGCCTATACGGAGTACGAATCTTGATAATATTTTTGGGGATTATCGATAGGATTTGCTACCCTACGGTGGTCTGGTTATTAGTTGAATGAAACTCTAGATTTCGCATAATTATATTATAAGGGGAGGTTGAATCGGTAACCCTAGTCCCTTCTCTCACTTATTTTCAAACCGCAATCACTTTTTATTTAAATTTTAGCTTAATCATTAGTTTAATCAAATCAAATCCAATCCAATCATCCAATTTATCTTCGAATTAAATTAGAAATTGGTTGAAAGTACTGCAACTTAGCTTTTTACTCTCCGTGGACGATCTCGGACTTAACCACTGTTCTTCGGAATAATAGTTAATTCCCTGTTTTATAAATTATATTTTTGGTACGAAAACGACATACCAACCAACCTTGATTTTACGTAACAATCCCTACAAATATGCACAGATTATTTCGGCAATCAATGCCACCTTATGTCTCAATTTAAGATAGGTAATGTGGAGATAAATTAGGGATCCGAAATTGAGATAAATTAAGGATCCGAAATTGGTAACTTATATATATCAAGGGTAACAATGGTAAATCACATCTAAAGAGGATGGAAACATAATTCCATAAAATAAGCAGGATGAAAACGTACATGAGTTCCAAAAATTGGATGATTAATTAATTACCTCTAGATTGGAGTTGAACCAATGGAAAACTAATTTGGGGTTGCTGTTGTGCATGAGATGTACAGTAGGTGTTGTGCACCATCCGAGCCTTCTATTGCTCGGATGGACGGTCCAGATTTCATCTTGCATGCACAACAACGAACGGTTTGGATGCAAATGTGCCGAGGTGAAATATGGGTCGTCCATCCAAGCAACGGGCGACTCGAACGGTGTAGAACATGCACAGCAACAACCCCATATTTTTCCATTTGCTAAAATCAAGGGTTGATTTGATAGATGTCCAACAATTGTCTCTAACATGGCTCCAACACACTCACAGGACATGTAGCTCAGAGGATTAGAGCACGTGGCTACGAACCACGGTGTCGGGGATTCGGATCCCTCCTTGCTCAACCTTCCTAAACGGGAAGGACCTTTCCCTCTGGGGTGGGAATAGGAAAATCATGATCGGGATAGTAGACCAAAAGCTATGGAACTTGGGTGTGGTCTTTTGTTGAAATGGAATGGCCTTACTTATTCTTTTGATTTCTTATTTTGTGGAGCCCGCACACACTTCACAGTGTGTCACCCGCATTCCGGGATTGCTGAAAGTCTGGTTCTAACGTAGGATTTTTTCAAACAGTAAATTCTTTGTTTAAATGATGTCCTTCCCTTATTAAGGGAAGGGGGAGTGTCCTCAATCCCTTTGATAAATCCCATCCTTGGGGTCAAGTTAACGTTGCTCTAGAGCAACACATAAGCTGAAAGGGAAGGAAAAAGATGCTTACGCTATGCCTGGGCTCCAAATATCATGTGAGGCCCATGTGAGTGTGTTGGAGCCATGTTGGAGACAATTGCTAGACCTTTATCATTTTTGTTTTAGCAAACGAGTAGAAGATTTGCTAAAATCAAACTCGTTTGCTAAAATAAACACTTGATTTTATCAAATGTTAGATTTTTGCAACTGAAAAACTAAGCCTTAGCCTTTAAACTTAGCCGGTTCAGATCAAAATTTAATTTCTGTTCGATTTTGTTTTTATGATCCTATTGAAACTGTCACAGCAAGGGTAATCATGTAAAATTGGTGCAATCACAACCACCGAACTCCTCAGAGTATGTAGCTGCAACAGTTATAGGCTCCGGTGCTGGCTCTCAACTCAAACTCTTCAAGTAAAATTGGTACAATTGATGATTTCGCTCCCTACGCTTGTTAATTTTGATTAATTTATTTGGATCAATAAAGATGTTAGTATCAAATTGCGCTTAAGCATAAGGTGGTTTTTTTTTTTTTGAAACACGTCAAGTATATCATATCAAAACGCCATCCGGCACCGATTACGACGAAATACATGAATGACGCCCTAACCACTAGCAAGTGAAATGAGAACGACAATAGGCTTACAAGGCCACCGACTCGCAGACACACCTGCCGAAGCAGACCCGACGCCTAGGGGACGGAATGATGAATCCGATTCAAGTGTTGGCATAAGGTGTTCATTTTATACTTTTCTGGCATTTACGGTGTTTGTAGAAATGCTTCATATAGGTATTACTTATTAGATCATGAAATCCTGATCTCTTCATTTGTTCGACAATTCTTCAGAAGTGAGAGAATTGCACACGCATCGCAATTTTGGATCAAATCTGAAAAGTTTTTCAATTTCATTTATGTTTACATTCAATCTGAACATCGTGTACACCGTCACACAATTTGTGACTTTTGTATTTAATTGCCTGTGAACGAAGTTGGGAAAAATCATATTTGTATTCATCATCACTTGCACATGAATCGTGTGTACCCCACAAACTAATATTCTATTCTATAAAAGTAGCAATAATGCTACATACACTTCCGGGTTGCACACCCGGGTACACTTCCGGGTAAAAAAACCTCCAAAACGACGTCGTTTTGGAGGCGGGTCAAACTTTTAAAAAAAAAAAAAAAACGTGAAAAGTTGAATCTGTGAACCCCTCTCGTTTTTTCTCCTGTGAGAGGGAGAGAGACCACGATCCCCACCATCACCGGTGGGCGACCACGATCCCACCATCACCGGCGGGCGGCCACGATCCCCACCATCACCGGCGGGCGACCACGATCCTCACCGCCGCCGCTGTCAACCACACTCTCGACCTCCGGCGAGAGTAGACTGCTTCGAATCGCCCCGACGAACTTCGAATCGCGAGTAGGAGCTTTGAAATCGAAGGTCTATCTCTCTCACTCTCTCTTATGCTGCTCTCTTCTACTCCTTGGTGGTTTTTGCACAAAAACTAGGGTTTCAATTTTAAAAACCCAAAACTGAGTTGCTGGGTTCCAAAAGAAAACTCTGATTCGAAAAATTGGATTTTTTTTTTTTTTTAATCTCAAAAGTGGGATACAAGAACTAGGGTTTCAATTTTTCCTTCTCTCATCACTGTTTGCTGTTATGACAAATCAAAATTAGGTATAAGGCACAATTGAAAACCATAACTAAACAAGAATCAGTTTTGCTAGTTGAATAAATGGGATGTATAGCATTTACAGATTCTCTGTTGAAGTGTGAACATGTATTTAGATCAAGTATTAGAGATGTACAAGCACATGTATATTGAAAATTCATTGTGATTACCGACATACGAAAGACTCAGTAGTGAATTTTAACTAGACTAGTACATTGGTTATTGACTCACAAATGGTAGAAGGAAATTGAGTGAGTGAGATGAACCTTAGGGGCAATAAGAGGTCATTGCAACTTTGAAGAGGTTATTGACTCACAAATGGTAGCAGTAAATTTAGTTTTTTCTCTTGATTGAAACAAAACATAGAGTAAGTTAAGTGCGGTACCATTTTTCTTGTCCTTAAATCCAGTATTTTCTTTCTTACTCGGCAACTTGGAAGAGGTCATTGCAAAATTTGCGCAGTTTACACCACATGAAAGGGAAAAGAGGTCAGGAAAAATACGCTGAACTTGTGGCTGCTTATGTCAATTTTTTTATGTTATGTTTATTTTGGACTGCATTGACATTAAATGATTTTCATTTGACTGGAGCAGGAAGCTGGAGAGCCTTGAAATAAGATTAATACCACCATTCTCCTAAACAAATTCTGTTTCTTCATTCTCATAGAATCCATTTTGTTTCTACCTTGTATGACTAACATTCATTCAAACATATTGGCTTGGACATGAATTATCCAATCAAGTAAAGATACTGCAAGCTCAGCTTTCAGAGGTTCCTTGTGAGTGATGAAGGTGTTCGCATCGTGCAAGATCAACCAATTACCCCAACAAGTCGCAGCAGTGGTTGAAATGACTGAATTGGATCACATCTTACTTTCACACAACCCCAATCTGAAGTTCCTTGAACACAAGCAGAAGTGGACAAATCTAAGAAGACAAGTGCAAGCAGTGTAATCATGTAATCTATTGCTCTTATGCAAGGAGTGATAGAGGCAACTCAAGTGAAAGCAACTAGTAGCTTTGAAAACATACAACATTGTTTGTTCATTGATTGCAAGGAACAAGTAGTTGAATTGTAGTGTTAAGTGTATTTTCCTAGTTTGGAATAAGAACTTGTAATTTACAGTTTGTAATATTGAGTTGAAATAAATGCAGCTTCTGTTACCATTGGTTGGTTCATTTAGTTGGAATATTGTTGTTGCTCTGTGCTGTTGTTGTGCTGTGAAGGAACTTCTTTATCAATGACTAATTACAAAGGGAAAGGAAATGCAATTAAGTTGGTTTTTATCATATCAGTGACTGAATTTCTGGAAAAATTTTGACAGGGTCCCTTTGTTTTGTGTTGTAGCCCGATGTCATAGCATCTCAAATACAGTTAGAACAACAACAGAGAGCAACAAAAATAGCATATTCAAACCTCATATTGAGTTTATTCTCATCCTACTTATCCATACATAATCTAACAGAGAATAAAAGACTTTGAAAAGAGACTAAACGAGAGGAACATAAGGCACGTCATCCATTAGCTTGATTGCCATGAATACAAAATGTTTTACAAAATGGCCTCAATCCAGGACATCATCACATTATTTAACATCTTAATTCTATGTACAAGCCTATATTGGTAATCACATTTAACATCTATCATCCTCGCATCATCGTCACTCCTTGTCTCTACGTCTCATATCTTCTTCGAGCTGTAATATAATCTCTCCTCAAGTTGTGACTCAAGAGCACCACCTTCTCCCGTGTAAATGAAGAACTGCTTCTAGCTATTTTCCATCTCAACTTGTTCATAGACTAATTCAGTTTGGTGCTTCAAGATAGTCATGATTCTTGATCCTCTTGATATTGGTAGTTAAGTAACCGGCCTCGTCAAGTTCCTTGATCATCATGTCCAACCGAGCTTGCAAGAAGCCATCTCGGCTCAGACCACTGGTTGATCAGCTTTCAACCTGCAAGATTCGGACTGTGATTCATTTCCAAAATCAGTCAGGAGGTCAACTGGAAACCATAAGCTCATAAGCTAGGTAATACGCAAACACGAAGACAAAAAATAAGGTCATAACCAACCAGATATACAACAAAAAACTAATCATAACAATCTGATAACAACCCCAACGTCTTTCTAATTCTGGTTTCACTAATACAAGCAACAATGGAGTGACCTTTACAAAACACCTGCAGGAGAATAACGCACCAAAAAGTGGTGATTACCTTAGTTGTAGGTGCACTTGATGTAGTTGAATTCGGACTGATTTTTCGAGGTTTCAATAATTTCTAGCGGTGGTCGGTCGGTTTTCGCGAGGTGGAGGTCGAGCCGGTGGTGATGGTGTTCGCCGAGCTTTGAGGCGGTGGTGGTGTTCGCGAACCCAGTCGCTCCTTCTCTCTCTCTCTCTCTCTCTCTCTCTCTCTCTCTCTCTCTCTCTTTCTGTAACGAAGGCTGAAAGGAAAAGGGTTTTTTTTTTATTTTTTATGTTTGACCCGGGTCCAAAACGGCGTCGTTTTGGACCAAAAAACCCGGAAGTGTACCCGGGTGTGAAACCCGGAAGTGTAAGTAGCAGGATTCTAAAAGTAGAATGTAAGTTCAATGCAAACGTCGGTTTTCTTACCCCTACCAGTGAAAAGGAGAAAAAAGAATAGCTTTGAATGACTTCAATTAAGGGCACTAAATGCTCAACCGTCGACTTTCTCTAATTGAGCAATTTGGCAAGGTCGTTGCTTAGGCTAGGTGGCCGGCGGCTGGCCGTGACTCTAGTATGCTCGCCTAGTGTTCCATTGCCCATATCACTGAGTGGACATTTTCTGCATGCATTGAGCTAGCTAGAATATTGAAGTTTCAGGATTGAATGGCGATACATACACTCCCTGGGAGTGGCTCCCAGGGAGTGTATGTATCATTTTTGTTCAGGATTTTTCGGTTAAATAGTCTCTTTTTCCAAACTAATTGCCAATGTACTTTACTTTTCAAACTATTTGTAAAAATACTACTTAGCGCAATTTGAAATTGCGCCATCCTCATAAAACGTCAATCGAAATTGTGCTAAGTTGGTACACCGCCCCGTAATATGCCACGTAAGCAAAAAGCGCGATTTGGAATTGCTCTTTCTCAATTTTTTTTTTCATTTGCGTTTTTTGTGTGAATAACACACTTAATGAAAAAAAAAAGTGAGGAAGCTCGATTCCAAATCGCGCTTTCTGTGAGAAAGAGCAATTCCAAATCGCGTTTTCTGCTTACGTGGCATATTACGGGGTGGTGTGCCAACGCGGCACATTTAGCGCAATTTCGATGACATTTTATGAGGGTAGCGCAATTTCAAATTGCGCTAAGGAGTATTTTTACAAATAATTTGAAATGTAAAGTACATTGGCAATTAGTTTGGAAAAAGAGACTACTTAGCCGAAAAGCTCGAAGTTTTCACTATTTCACCATCAGTAATTTAGGAAACATGTGAACTAAATAAATGATTCCTCTGATTGTTCATCTGAGTGAGAGGAAATTTTATTTAGGGTAACCACCCTAAGCACTTAGGCGGTTGCCTAGGCTAGGTGGCCGGCGGCTGGCCGTGACTCTAGTATGCTCGTCTTCCATTGCCCATATCACTGAGTGGACATTTCTGCATGCATTGAGCTAGCTAGAATATCGAAGTTTCATTAATTAGCAGTTTAGCATACTATCAATAGCAAATAAAATGAAATTGGAACAAAATTAATTAGTAAGAGAATTTGGAGGCCTTGCAATGCCAGCTGGTAGCTGCCTAAAGTGCAAATGCTCCATGGCACGAGTAGTAACCAGAGGCTTCTGAGGATAGTAGAGAACATAGGCTAGTGCATCCTGTATGAACCAGAAAAACATATGAAGAGCTGTTTACACTCAAATTTAGCACAAGAACATGAACGGCATCATTTGCACATAAAATCTGTATAATGAAGAAGTATAATTTACACAAGAAAATGGAAATTCGAACCCACCATTGTAGCTGGTAATTCGTCACATAGGGTGTTTTTTTTTTTTTTTTAACAAAGAAAATGATTAGGGTTGGGGTTAGGATTGGGAAAGAAGAAAGATGGGTAAAAAGTTTGTTTTATCCCTCAAAAATGCCTCAAATTGATTTTTTCTTCAAGCCGTTATCGATTGTATCCAATTCGTACAAAACCGAAACTATAGGGTTCGATTGAGTGAAATTCAAAATAGAGGGTCCAATTTGAGACACGGGTGAAATTTGAGGGACAATTTCGACAATTTCAATATATCCTTTTTTGAAAATCAGTCAATTCCATTCATATAAAAGCCGCAAGGGCAGTACAAATTTCATCACAAAGAACATGAATGAACCAAAACTACCAAAATCTAGACGTGAGCACATACACTAGTAGGCTCAATGGCACCCCTACCAAAGGCAGACCAACAACTCGTTGCTTGGCTAATTAAGAACCAATCATCGATCAGATAGTCGATATCCCAAGGGATAACGGCACAAACCCTAACACTTATGCCCGGGATGAAATGGAAGAAGCCAGAACCATAATCAAACAAAAAAACAAAACAGGGCAAAACATCGAAACAACTGACTCAATCCGAGTCACATCACAAGTTCCAAGTTAAACTGAGTCGCAGCTTTGGGAGAGGAAACTAGACTCCATAGCCGCCGCCTTCGGGTTCTGGAGCTTATTCGCTGGAGGGTGCGCGGATCTAATCCAAAGGGGGTGGAGAAAAGGCGGTGGTGGTGGGTGGATGGATGGGGTTAAAGATGTAGATCTTCTCTAGGTTAAACCGGTGCATTGGTGAAGAGAGAGCGGGGCGGCGGTGGAGGAAGAGTGGGGGAGGTGGGCCAAGAGGCGGAGCCTCACCCCCCCTCCCAAAAAAAAAAAAAACAGAACTAGGAGAGAGAAAGAACGGAAGGGGGCTGAGAGGGGTTGGACGAGATAAGGTTAGGCAGCGGTGGAGTAGAGGCTGGCGGCGGTGAGATAGACTAGGGATAAAACCCTAAAAAACTCTCTATTGTAGAGAGAGAGGCTCTCAAGAAGAGAGAGAAAAATACTAAACCCAATGATTTTATATCCAATGTGGATCTTATTTGATATATCTCAATTAGTTCTATTATACAAAATTTTTAAATCTAGTTGTATGATACAAAGTTTTAAAATCTCTAAATATATTATAAACCCATAAAGGCAAATGTTAAATCCGCGACAAAATTTTATACTGCCACGACAATTAATAGTCTTTCACTCTTTTGCCCTTCTTTCTCTTCAAGGCACTTACCTCTCTCATCTTTAGTAATACTACTTCCTTTCGAGATAATCTTGTTCCCCTCTCTTGCATCTCCCTTTCTCAAACTTCAGGGTCCATTTGTCCATAAACCCATTACCCTCTTTCCCTCTCTGCCTCTTCCTCTTTCCCTTTGTGCCCACACAAATCTGATCCGCTAGTATTTCTTTCGCGAATTAATGTCAGCTATACGGCTATACCTCACGGAAAATGGAAAAAAAGTGTTGCACAAAACTTACCCAACTCCTCTTGGCACCAAATATCGGCCCCTTTACTGATGTTGCCTGATCATATCGAATTTCTGGAGAAAAAAATGCACTCATCGGTGGAAGTCAGCGATTTTAGTTTGATTTCAAAAATCGGAATGATGACAGTAATTCAATTGTGAACAAAAACTGAATACTCGATGAGATTTGCTATTCAATTTTTCGTTCCAAGTAGTGGAAGTCAGAGACTTGGTGGGATGATTTGGACGTTCAAGGCTTCAAACAATCTGGAGGATTGTACATTGAGATAGAGGTAGAGATAAGGAGAATGGCGAGTGATGGCGGTCTGCTGGAGGGAGGATATAAGGGTTTGACCCAGACAAACCGTTGAACTGAACGTGATCTGGGTTTTCAATAGGAGAGAGAGGAGATTAAGAAAGTGGGTTCAGATGCAAGGCTAATGAGGTCAATACTACAAAGTTGTCGTGGCTCCAACAAAAGCAGTCGTGGCTTTAGAGCCACCCTAAAACTATTAGATGGAGTGTTCTTCTAGTCCAAAGTTATCTTTTAAAATGGGCCATAACTATGAGATTGCAATAGCTAGTGCCGGCGGACTACCCCCTTCCTTTCTTCAATAGTGCTAAATTCCACACAACCTCACATAGTCACATGTGTAAGCAGATTTTTAGCGTAAGGAATGTGTTTGCAATTTTTTTTTTCCAATTTTGTGTGCGAGGGGATTGAGTGGATTGCAGTGGAATTGCATAGGGTTTTTCTTCTCGATATAGTACGTGATAGGGACAAGTACCGACTGTACCGTTTCTTAGCTTACATGTATATATATATAATCGAAATTTTTCCTAGAATCTCAAATCATCACGTTTGATTTAGCCGTACTACATGTATTATATATATATATATATATATATATATATATATATAATCTTGTATATATTTTTCTAGAAGCTCTGTGAAATGTTAACCATCGGACCTAATTTTACATTAAAGGCGAATGAATAGGTAAAGTCAATCCATTTCATCTCAAATCTACATGTGAGGAGTAATTTAACTGTAATCTCAACTGGCATTGTTTATTTGGGAAAATATATAGAACAACCAAACTTCTATAAACCCAGATCCATCCACAGACAACTCAAATAAAAATAAACTAAAATATTATTTCTTCCAATGCTTGCAAATTTTTAGTGTCAAGCTTTACCTATTGAAATTGTAGAAAATCATGCAGAGAAGTACATGAACGAAACTTTTTGAGTGAAATTTAAGAATTACATTTTCGAATTTCAAGAGAGCAAAGTTCTCTACTCTACTGACCCTACTACAAGCAGATAATTTTATTTTTTACTCACGAATCAGCTCAGGAGACGATCCTCCTGGAAAATCTTCAGAATAATCTACAAGTAAGATGAACTGGAATGGTAATCGGCAGAGAGGTGGCCGGTCGCCGGAGAGGATCACACTCACGGCAGATCGGCAGCCATCTTTGATTGAGGGGCCGCAGTAGGGTGTCACAGGAGGGGAAACGTGAAAAGAGAGCTTTTATGTGAACTTGATTTCGAAAAATTTACGAAATTGCCATCTGCAAAATCTCGGGCGGTATGGCCGGTATCGTGGTACTGTCCAGTATTGTCCGGAATGGCCGAAGCCCACCGGTATTGACCGGAATTGACCACGGGATGGTATTACAAGGTGAGGTTACCGTTTTCATGTAAATCCGGTACGTACCGGCCGGTACCGGTGCAAGATTCACAACCTTGGTGGATTGTTAATTTGTTAACTACCAATTTATCTAAAAACTTAAACGGTTAGACAGAGTGATAACTTTATTATTATCCAACTTTTTCTTGTACAATTCTATTTTATTCATCTACCAATCAATGTTTTATCAAACGAATTTTATGAGGTTAATATACTCGACCAGCTCTACAATCCTCTTATGTGATTTTTTTTGTTCATGAAATTAATTTAAAAAATTGACATGACAACGTAAAATCACTATAATTTCTGACTAGATTAAATCAACTCTATTTAGTTTTTTATACTAATCATAAAATTTATAGTCACACACACCTAATATTATTTAGAAATTAGTACCACTCAATAAGTTGAATTCACAAGCCAATCAATAGAGAATCTTTACAAAAAAAAAAAACTACTAAAATAGATTGTAAACGTATAGTCATCCAAAAATAAACAACCCTTAAAACTTGTACTTCTTGGACTTCTCCTTTAAATTGGCTCTGGGCACTCGCCTCCGGGGCCTGCCATTGTTCCGTCATTGGCCTAGGGTCAATGAAAAATTTACTCTAGAGTGAAGAATCAAGAATTTAGGGGTGCTTTGGCAAATATTTTGTCTTTATTAAAAAAATTTGTTTTTGTTAATTTTGTATTGATTTTTCGTGGATTATTGGTTCGCCTCGACGGAAGGAATCTAAAGAATAAAAATATATTAGCTAAACTAAATTTTTTGTGAATAACAAAATTTGGATTATTTTTTTCCTTAGTGAATTTTTTAAATTATTTTCTTAAAGTTTTGGATTCCTCTCATTTTTACGAACCAATAATCCACAAAAAATCGACACAAAACTAGCAAATCAAAAAATATTTTAACTAAAAACAAAAAATAAATCTAAATGGTGGGTTGGATGTGTTATGGGAATATTATTGAGTGCTCAACCAAGTGGTATTCCGGACCATCCCAGCGCCAAGTGTTGCTACTTTGGGTTCAAGATCATCCATGATTCCATATCATGTGCCATGTGGTGGTAAAGAGTGGAGAAGCACTGAATAATTACTCTTCTTAAAAGCTACACGTGCCGTGGAAATTACACATCCATTTTACATCAATTTTTGTTACTATTTAAGAAAAACGTCACTATATTACCTCAATTTTTTTCAACTTGTACCTTCAATTTCTACTAGAGTTTTTTTATTGTCAGCCCATAAAGACAAAAAAAAAAAACATTCCTACACATTTTTTTACATATTTTAATACACTTTTCACATATTTCAATATATTTTTTAAACCTTAATGTCAACCTATTAGGCTGATTTTAGAATTTTCCTTTCTAGTATTATCCATAATGGAGACATTATTAATAAATTTTACCCACTAACTTTTCAAAAAAAGAAAATAGAACAACTTTCCAGTTTTCCAAAAGATTTTAGACACCAGTTGCTAAAATCACCATATTTCAAATCAAAAAATGAAGTGGTTCGGTGTATCGTTTTTCGATTTTTTCCGCACCAAATTAAAGTACTAGAGGAGTTCTTTAATTTGGTGCGAAAAAAATTGAAAAACGATACACGGAACCACTTCATTTTTTGATTTAAAATATGGTGATTTTAGCAACTGGGTGCTAAAATCTTTTAGAAAACTGGGCAATTATTAACTTTCCCATATCACACTTATTTAGAAATAACTCATAATGAATTACACAACTCTTTTTAAGGAAAGAATGAGGTAGTACCATGTCCAACTAGGACCACGAAAACAGAGTTGGGGAAGCTATTTTATGTGGTACGGCGTTCACCTTTTCTCTCAACGGGGTTACAACCATTAACCATGGTCGGGACGCCACGTCATCTGCGTACCCTTACCTGTTACCACTGCAGTGTGATTGAAACTGGAACACTTACTTGGTCCCGTGAGCCCGTTGCACCAAATACATCCTGAGTTGTGCCGTCCTAGTTAGTACAGTTATTACTGCTTTCGGTCTCTCCCTGTTCAGATCTAAGTAAAGCCGAATCCAAGAGAAGAAGAAGAAGAAGAAGAAGAAGATGATGATGGGGAATTGGGATGAACTCCAGCGAGATCTTATCGTCCTCGTTGCTGAAAGAATCGGTTTGCTTGAAGATTTTCGGGCTTTTGGTGGAGTTTGCAGATCGTGGCGGTCGGCTGCAGTGATGGAGAATTTCAAAGGGTGTTCAAGAGTTCCCTGGCTCATGCTGGCTGAAGAAGAAGATGAAGAAAAAGAAGAAGTAGAAGAACAAAAAGAAGAAGAGGAAAAGAAAAACGATGTAAGTCGTAGTTTTGTTTGGCTAACAAGAGGCCCAGGGATTGTTCCTGGGATGATTCAGAAATTTTCTGTACCAGAAGCAAAGGGAAAACGATGCCTTGAGTCGCTTGGGTGGTTTGTAACCATCTCTGAACAAGGGGAGATGAATCTAATTCATCCTTTTTCTCATGTTCAAATTAATCTTCCTCATCTCGATGCTTACCGGTATTTAGAGGGTGATTATCCAATGGAAAATAATTATTTTTTTCTACAGAAGGCAGTCCTATCTTCAAGTCCAAGTACTGACGATAATGACTATGTTCTCATGGTCATATGTGGTGCAAAATCACGGCTGGCTTTTTGGAGACCCGGGGATAAGTTGTGGACTACAATAGTAACACGAGACGGGAGTTTCTGTGATGTTACTTATTACAAGGGCCAATTTTATGGGGTCAATTATGAGGGCCAAGTTTTTAGATGCGATGTTGGAGGACCCGATCCAACTCTGGCTCGGCATGTTGGAGGAATCTCTGGAGTTAATGTTGGGGGCAAGCGAGCCTACATTGTTGAGTTAGCCGGGAGATTACTTGTCGTCCTACGAGATGGCTGTGATCTGAATTTCTTGCCGGGTTATGTTGATGAGGATATTGATGAGATTGATGAGGAGCATTTGTTTGAAGATGAGTCAAAATTTGATTATGGGGCTACAGAATTTCTAGTGTTTGAGGTGGACATAAATAACAAATGGACATGCGCAGAGATTCCGAGTTTAGGGGACTATGCCCTGTTCTTGGGTGACAATGCTTCCATATCTGTTGATGTTTCCAAATTCCCAGAAGTTAAGCCCAATTGTATCTACTACACAGATGACAATGACGAATCATACGGATTTTACAAGCGAGGAGGTGGAAAAGATATGGGCATCTACAACTTGGAAGACCGAACCCGAACGCCTTACTATGATGGCAAACAGTCTTTAAGTCCTATTACCCCACCTATCTGGGTCACACCATCTTTCTTCTGAGCGTACTATGTTATTTATATTCTGTTGTTTTCATTTACTAGCTATTAGTTTGGTTTACCTTTTAAGAAGTTTCACTTTTTATTACTTGTCATTGCAAAACACGAATCTAAATTATTTTTACTTGTAGTCACTTCTTTTGTTCTTGCTTTTTATTGTTATAAAACTCCAACTTTATTAGTTCATCCATTGCTATGCACCCAAGTTCCTTAATCAACTCTTCTAGCAAACGCGTTGTCCTTTTTCATTCTCTGTTCTAGATTCAAGTTGATTGTTTGTTGTGTTTGCCCTTGAAGCAATTATTGCATTAAACATCAATTTAATCCTTTTTACCTGCTATTAGTGGTTGGTGGTCATTGGAGTGAGTGTCTCTTTTGTTGATTTAGGGAGTGTTTCTCAAAACTTTTGATTTTTGCAAAGCAACATCAACATTGATGCTTCTTGGAATCAACTTTTAACCAGTTTTGAAAGCTGTTCTGGCTTCTAAAGTCGAGGTAGAATTAGAAGAAGTGGCAAAAAAACCAATGCAGTTTCCGAGATGCCAGAATCTAGCTCCCCAAATGGCACATCACCCTAGATTCTGTTCTGAATTGTCGTCATTCCTGGTACTTCTGACTAGAAATCCTAACCACCTTTTTTTTTTTTTGTTGTGTCTTCCCTTCTATAACATTCTCCTTCAACAGGCATGGAGAGTTCTTTCATTTGACACGATTTTGATTCTGCATCTTTGTGATATTTACATTTTTGGGGTAGGCATATTCGTGTCCATGTGAATTAATTTTCCAGGGGTTTTAGGGTGAATGGAATCGACTTTGAGGAGATATGAGCGGACGTGGTTATACTAAGCCAATTGTCTCTCTTGAATCTAAGGTGAGCCTATTCCGTTTCTATTCATCCAATTTAATATTGTTAAACATTCTTCTAGATTAGGTACTTGCACATAGAGGGTCCATTTGTTTGATGGTACTGATATTGTAGGGATTATTATCCCATACAGATTATGTCATCCCTTCGAACGAATAGTGGGGTAATGAACAAATGGACCCTCAAACAAATGGATATATAATTTGGACCGTAAAAATTTTGACCAAATATTAAGTATATGGTCTTGTTGGATATATAGTCTACTCCAATGCTCATATTGGAGCAACGATACTATGGTCTCGCTCTGTAATAACACTTTGTTCTTGCAGAGAACCTAAGAAACAAGAACTCTTAGAAGAAGGTGACGTGCCTGTATTTGACACGTGTTGGACTCCGATGCTCCTCAGACACTCTTGTTCATGTGTTCGTCGACATTCTCTTTTCGTTTACATTATTATTAGAAAATACAGATATGAGCTCAAACACGTCTTTTGTTGCAACATTTCAGGCGTGTCTAGTCTAAACCTTCTTATATAAGAACGGAGGGTGGCATGCCATTTTTTCCCCTTTTGGACGAAAATGCCATTGGTTTTATGTAGTTTTGTGTTTTGGTATCAGGTTTATTTTCGTCTTTTCGGATTTATATTTGGTTTTGTAATTTGGGTACTGTGATCCCTTCCGGAAAAGCAGGAAAAAAAGCCTGAGCTCTTTTTCATCTTCCAGACGCTACCCCAAATCCGGGAAAGGAAGATTTGCACGGATGGGCTCTTTCTCCACCTTTTCCGGTTTTTCCTCGTCCGGCACTGCAGCGGCTACTGTTGTAGCGGCTGGTGAAGTCATTATTCTGTTCCTTTGCTTTTCTCACACGAAAAATCCTTTTAATCTCCATCACTCCCTTGCAAACGGATCAGAACAATTTCCGGGACAGAGAGAGAGAGAGAGAGGGGGTCAGGGGGTTGTAGTAAGATTTTCAGAGAGAGATAATAGCTATGGCGGTGGATCCAGATTTCATTTCAGAGAGAGTAAGATTTTCATTTCACTACAAATTTCTCGGCGATGGATCCAGATTTCCCTTCTCATCGGGACGATTGAACCTTCTGTGCACCCAGTTTGTCAGGTTTTAATTGTAATTGTAACCTCCTCTCCTCCCTCTGTTTTCAATTTCTAACCCTAACCCTCTTTTTCCTTCCTTTTACATGCCCAGATTTTGTATTTCCCTCGCAGAAATCCTGGCAGCAGCTAGCTGTTTTGATCGAGAATTGTGAACTTTGTAGCGAAATGAAATACTGTCTATCGGTTCCTTTTTCCTAGAGGTCTGAGAATTGAAAGTTCAGACTGCAAACAGGAGTTGAGGTCACCGTAGAAGATATTGAACGCACTGTAACTGACATATTTGAAGAGCATAAGGATACAATTTTGGAGCAGCGCTATCGGACAAATGGTTGGTCTTTTTTTTTTTTTTGCAATTCTTATAAAGGAGTTTCCCTAAATGGTATTGTTTTCACTATGTCATGGCCAGGCATGCTTAGGGAAATCTTATTGGTAGCTGGATCATAGTTGGTGATGTTTTTTAGTGGACGTATTGCTGTACGGTTTGAAATTGGGCAATATCTTTTCAGATGGACTACCTAAAACTTTCGTTGAAGCTATTAGCGAGTAGGTGAAGGCCAACTAATTAAAAGGATTTTTGGATGCCAATTTGTTATACTTTAAAATAGTAATCTTTTTGGCATTTTATGATGTGAGCCTTTCTTTTTGCAGCTGTAAACAAAGATGAGCTGCTGCAAATGGTGAGGTTTGGTGCTGAAAAGAATAGTTTTCAGTTCAAAGGACATTACAATCACTGATGAGGATATAGAGCGGATCATTGCTAAAGGAGACGAGGCAATAACTGAACTTGATGCTGAGATGATGAAATTTAGGTAGTGTGGGTTTTGCTTTCTTGTGCTTCCATTTTTTGTGTTATTGATGTCTACTTCTGCTTGCTATTTTTCTCTTTCCTAGATTTTCACTCCAGCACTCACGAATGGCATGCCAACCCCTATCGAGAGAAATAAAAAGGCATGCTTTCTTCGATTTTATTGGCCATTCTTGTTTTCGTGTTGCTCTACTTCCTTTAAAATGTGGACTCTCTGTCTTATTGACTAATGAGCTGGGTTGATTTGCGGCTTTAATTTTGCGGTTAGCAAGAGTCTCTTTTTCTTCTTCTACCCTCTCACAATCGGCTCTTTATAATTCCAATTTTTAGTATGAGTGTTTTCTATCCAGGAATAATCAGATTTGGCATGAAATGATTGTCAAACAGCCGATATGGCACCTCCTCTGCTGTGGAGTCATAATATGAATTTCTTCTAAGAATTCTCAACTTTAACATATTCCATTTGATATTTGCTTTTAGGAAAAATGAGTCGCTCAAGTAGAACTCTTTATGTTAGCAATCTTCCTGGTCATATTCGTGAACGGGAAGTCGAAGATATCTTTTACAAGGTAATGTCTCCTTTCAGCTACAACACTTTCACTATTTGGGTTTGGCCATTTCGTTGCATTACCTTTAGCTTATAAAAAGTACGAGTAAGAAGTATGAGTATCTGTTTTTCAACTTTTGGTACACATAGAATGTTCATCAGTTAAGAATATCTGTATTTAAACATGAAGTCAACACCTTGGGAATTTCCACATGATGTTCAAGGGTTGCTGATAAGTTGAGTTTTTTTTCCCGAATCATGTCTTGATATAGACGGGGGACCTTAAATGTTTAATTATTGTTCGTGTAGCAGTACGGACCGATTGCCCACATCGATTTGAAAATCCCACCAAGAACCCCCCCGGTTATGCATTTGTTGAGGCGACATTGCAGTTGCTTTCAGCTACTTGATTTGGTATTCTCTGCGATTTATGCTGTGTTTGTAATACAATTTGAAGAGGCTCGCGATGCTGAAGATGCTATTCGTGGTCCTGATGGTTATGATTTTGTGGGGCAACGGCTGCGGGTTTGTCCTGCACTCCTGCATATCTTTTCTCCTTTTAGATTTGGTTTTCTTATTTGATAGTTATGGACTTATGGTAGTTTCAATCGGTTATGAATTGATTTGACGATCTAGGTAAGTTGTGTTTCTCACATTAATATTTGTGCTTTGTTGTAATTGTGCGTAGTAGGTCTACGGCTTGTCAGGCATGTTTAGTGCGCATATCATTTTGGTTTAGGATTTGTCAACACCCTCTTATTAGATTTATGTTCCCTACATTAGTATATTGCATTGTGGAAGTACAGATATGTCTAGCTGTATGGCCTGTTCGCAACGAAACCAAATTTCTCTTTCGAAATTTGGATTACGGAGAGAGAATCCTAGAATTCCGTCTCTTTTCTGATTATGGAAAAGTGTGGATTTTCCAGAGCGGGAATCTTATTTTATGTGGGGAATCTCTTGTAATAATCATTCACCGCACATGGTTAGTTTCTTGCTTTACATAGAATTCCCATTTTCAGTTTATCAATTATAACCATCAAGCTTAGGATATTGTAATTTGTAGCTTTCTTTAGTATGGCATTTCTGTATTATGGTTCCACCCAGGAGTGAATCAATTGTATTCCTCCTAAGAGGTGGCAAAACGGGCTTTGCTCGATGGCCAAGAAGAATCTCTAATATGTGTTTTCTGATTGCCAATCCGACCCTCTTTTTTCCATGCTATTATTTGCACTATTCCACTCTCTCTTTTCTTTTTTTTTGGCATAGGTGCTGAAGAATTGAGAGATCAATCAGCAGTGTTCTGTCTTGGTGGTGTTTTACAGGTTAACTCTCGTCCTGCCATTGTGTATTCTGGTATTTTTTTTTTCACGTGTTTGTGGAAATTCAATCTTTGTTCACAAGGGAAGTGGCTTCTTATGTGTACAGATAAAATGATGGACAGGTGATATTTTGTTAGTTTGGTTGCTATCTGAAAATTGGTTAGTATGGATTAGTAGATGTATATGTGCTGTCAATTCATTGTGGATTTCTTTACTTGAAGGGTTGGCGGAGTATAGTTAGAGGATCTTATACATGGCCAAACGACGACGAACATGAGGAAGACGGTATGGTTTTGATTGTGCTTTTGTTTCCCACTTTATACTTATGTGTGTTATGCAATTTGTAGTTATAATTCTTGTTTGTTTTTACTGCGTTTCACACCCTTCAATGCAGTATTGAGTAATTTATTCTTTTTTATTTAACTTACCATTATAGCAAACTACATTCACCGATTTATAGTGCTCTTGGTATGGTCTTAAAATCATATCCCTGTTCAGGACTATCTTTTCCTGGATTTGCAGAGATTGCCTCCTCAAGGAAAAGTTGATCCATGATTTGAGCAGTATAACATGTAGAACCCGCACCTCTCTCTCTCTCTAAAAAATCGGACTATTTTGCCAGAGGTAGGAAAAATCTCTCATCCCTAAAGATTGTGTTTGATACCCGAGAAACTAGAATGATCACACACACATTAATCAAATTCATACATGTATGTTTTTTTTTTCGTTTTTTCTCTCAATAATTCCAGAAAAGGAAGCATAATGGATATGAAGAACCTAATGACATTCAGAGTCACAATAAAAAAGCAAGGTACTAAGGATACAGCGAGTTCTCAAATTAGTTTTGGTTTTGTTGGTACTTGGCAGGACTTCTTCCGAAGTACTGGGAATTTATCTACTGCCCTATTATTTGTTGTCCTTTACCATGTATGGATAACATGTATTTTGTGCCTGATATTTTTGTTTTTTTGCCAGGCAAGCCATTGAGATAGTTATTAGGTTTTGATCTTGTAAAGGCATTGCTTCAGTTTTTTTACTGTTATAACGAGTACCGATCTATAGGATCTCTCACGGCAAAAGAAAGAACACTAAACAAACACAATATCCCTAGGTTCAATCCATGGGGGGAAAGAATATGCTTGTGAAGGCATTGTTTCCTCATAAGAGACTTATATTCTTGTCCACTTTTGGTTTGAATTCTTAGTTGTTGATTTCCTTCTTGGCCTGCTTATGAAGTTATTATGTGAGAGTGTCTCGAGTTTTGTCTGCCTATGTTGCCGGAATTTTCATGGCAGTAGAAATAAAGGATTGACGTTGGGTGCTACTCTCTCCGTCCCTTTTTAAATGTGTTACTTCGTAAATCTAACTTATTAAAAAAAACATCATCATTACACCTTTCACATCAACTTTTTCCTCCACTTTATACTTTTCACATCAACTTTACCTCTACTTTTCAAAATTATCCTCCACTTTTATCCAATTAACTCTTTACCCACTAACTTTTCAAAAGGGCAAAATGATAATTGTATAAACTTTTACCCATTAACTTTTCAAATCACACACTTATTTAGGGACAACCCAAAATGGAAAGTTAAACACTTAAAAAGGGACGGAGGGAGTATTATTTTTGGGTGGGGAACTCTCCATGGAGTTCACATCTAAGCTGTATTTGGATCAAGATTTGTCGAGGTTCCTTAATTGGTCTATTTTATTGATTTTTATTTGTACAATTGGGTAGGTTTCGTTCAGTTGTGGAACAAAACATGCTGAAATGGACTGGTAAAGCTTAAAGCTTGTGATTAACCTTGGTTTGGCCTAATGGTTCAGTAGCGCTCCTTTGAAGCGTGAGGTATAGGGTTTGACTTAATTTAGGCTCTATTTTCTATTTTTTCGGGTTGCCGAATTTGCAAATGTTAGGAAGCATCTTGAAATGCTAGAGGATAGACTGGACATTGGACACTATGGTTCGGCCTCGTTTAACAGATGCTTTATCAAATCGCAAGGTTTACTTTTTACAGAAACTTGTATAACCAATAGCTACGTTTCGATAATTTGCAGAACCTCAATTCACTTTCCCCCCGCCCCCCCCCCCCCTTTTTGTGCCTGTAGTAAATGTCTTCAAATATCTAATTCGAATTGGGAGATTAAAATCTGTAGAACAGCACTATAAAAAAGTTCACTTAAGGCCTAAAAAGCAGCTATGGGAAGACTTTGGCTAACAATGAGTGTTTCAAAGAGCAAAAGTATCCAGGGGCTGTGAGGCACTACACAGAAGCCTTGGGGAGAAATCCAAAAGACCCTAAAGTAATTTGAGTTTTATGCTTAAGTTTTAGAAGTAAATAACAGTTTCAAACACATATACATATATACCAGTCAAAGTTGGTTAAATTTTGTTCCAGATCAAAGGGTAAAGTTTGTGACATTTGTCGCTGCTTCTAGGTATATAGTAGCAGGGCTGCATGCTACACGAAGGTTGCTGCAATGCCTGAGGCACGAAGCACCGAACTGAAGGATGCAGAGAAATGCATTGAGCTTGATCCAATCTTCACCAAGGTATATAATAGGAAGGGCGCAATTCAGTTCTTCATGAAAGAGTATGTTTAAGCTGTGGAAACTTACTAACAAGGATTGAAGCATAGCCTCACAACCAAGAATTGCTTGATAGTTTACGGAGGTATGACCTAAATATGTTCTATAGTTCTTGAAATAGTTTCCAGATTGTGAATCAAATTTTGTGCATTGTGATTTGCTATGTGCTCATCGGCTTTGATTGCAGTGCCTTCATGCTTGGAAGGTTTGGTATTCAATTTTGTGGTGGTGGGGAGTAAGTTGGGTGTGTCCTTGACAGTGGAGCTTTGAGAATCATTTGGGAAGCTGTACTTTTCACTTCTTCATGGCCAATTTGATACTAGATGGAAATTGTGTTATGTTTTGAGGGTGATTGAATTTCTAATAGTAGAGTAGTTTCTTTTTTTTTTAGGCTAAGCCTTTGTGCATTTTACTTCAGCTTTCTCTGCTAAAATTCATGGAGCATATGTTTTGGACGTGTCTATGCCTGTGAAAAAATAATGCAGCTTATCTATGTAAAACCAAGTCAGTTGATGAAGTTTTCAGCTTAAAAATAGTATTTGATTTTATTAGCTTTCCCTACTAGCTTTGAGATGGTTTACTTGACGTTTGTGCTTAATTTCTTGCGCAACGCAAAATAATTTTGCAATGATCATTAAACACACATGCAATAATCACCAAATGAACTCAAAATTAGCATGTCAACGGGCACGAAACGATGTGCGTAGCACGTCGGCTTTTCACTAGTTAGTAGAAAAGAACAAATATTTAACTAAAATTATTGGGGCACTCGCTAGCATGTGATCTTCAGAAAAAAAAAAAAGGTTCAATTTATCAATTCGATATACAAAGTTGAAAAATGGATAATTGTTATGACTAACCATATTTAAATTAACTTAAAATACGTGGAGAATTC
>JADGMU010000334.1:0-25957 GCA_016920895.1 Vaccinium myrtillus | reverse complement strand
GGAGTCTCACCCACCGTCCTCTCCCAAGGTGTCTCCAAGGTCTCGCCAGTAACCCCCTCTAAGGTGTCTCACAAAGTGGCTCCCGGAACCCGTGAAGAACCAACCCGTGAAGGAAACAAAACTGGGTCAGAAGGCCCCTCACCTCTGCCAGTGTCAGCACTCTCATCTGAAACCCTGCCCGCGCCAAGTACCCGAGTCAAACTCCTAAACACACGAGCAACAGGTACAACAAGGACCACCCCCTCAACCTATGCACTCTTAGTCTGTACTCTCTCAGCCCCTGCTCCCACAGCCTGTGCTCTCTCGGCATGTACCTCCTCGGCCTGTCCCCCCTCACCACTAACACCTCCGCTATGAATCATCTCGTCACCCATCTCCTCATCACTACTATCCCCCATCTCCCCAAGATCCTCCATGATAACATCTCCAGGCTGCCTAATGGTAATCGAAATACTGACAGAGGTTCCACCACCACTAACCGGATACTCCCTCACTAAAACAACATTTACAACGTTAGGAAAAATCACAACATCACTACATGCACCCTCCTCAGTGGCCCTCGGGTCAATCAGAACATCCACACCACCAACATTCATTTCAATCTTAGGTAGAGGAGCATTTATATCAAAATCAACATTCATGGAACTACTAGAAGTAATAACGTCACTTACCGAATCTGGGTGCCCTCCATAGTCACCCGGGGATCACCCCCTGCACTGTACGGTTCTACCACCACTCCGAGAACATCATCGCCGCTTTTCGTGGCCCCAATCGGCGTCAAACCGCCCTCCATTGTCTCTGTCGGCCCAAACCCACCTACTGGCACTGACCCACCATGCTCTGGTGGGGGATCAGCCCCCCATCAACCGTACGGACATCCACATGAGCCGCACGAGACACCTCATCACCAGATCCGGCCCCACGATGCACCTCCATACCCACGACGGCCTCCATGGAACCACCCTCTCTCGGTTCTGACACAGGTGAACCGACCACGGCGGCTTGGACCGCCGCCTCTTCTTCCACAAGAAGCGACGCCGTTGGATCAACGCCGGAAGAAGGAAATGGATTCTGGGTTTCGCCGTAATCGGCCATGGCCGACTAGAGGTTACTGTTTTCAACTAGATCCCGAACGGGATTCGCAAAAGAGGAGGGTAATCGGGTGAGGAATGAGCAGGAAAATACTCTCTCGAAGTCTCTCATCAACTGGCCTCTCGAAATCTTTGAACGAATGAAGAGAAACCAGACGACTCGAATGGTTTTGATATGTGATAAACCGCTCAAAACAGCCGCACGATTTACTTCACTCGGCCGTACGGTTCATTTGGGTAAGTCGCACGGTCTTTCTCTCTAGCCATCTCTCAGCCGCACGACACTTCTCAGGTATATCTCCCCAAACCGAACGGCTAACCCTCTTTAATCACGAGTTTTAAAATCGCACGACCCCCCTGTATTTCCTCATTTGCAACACACCTTTGGGTTTTAACATTTTAAGCCCTCTATGGCACCAATCAAAATTTTCAAAATCAATTTTAAGCCCTCTATGGCACGGATTCAATTTTCAAAATTATTTTTAAGCCCTCAATGGCAAATCATTTTTAAGCCCTCAATGGCACCATTTTTCAAAAATTATTTTCAAGCCCTCAATGGCAAAATTATTTTTTTAAAGTCCTCTACGGCACCTTCCAATTTTCAAAAGTCATTTTTAAGTCCTCTACGACACCGTTCAAAATTTTAAAACCAATTTTTAAGCCCTCAATGGCACCATTCAATTTTCAAAATTACGTTTAAGCCCTCAATGGCACCAACTTTCAAAATCATTTTTAAGTCCTCTACGGCACTGATTCAATTTTCCAAAATCATTTTTAAGCCCTCAATGGCACCATTCAATTTTCAAAATTACGTTTAAGCCCTCAATGGCACCAACTTTTAAAATCATTTTTAAGTCCTCTACGGCACTGATTCAATTTTCCAAAATCATTTTTAAGCCCTCAATGGCACCATTCAATTTTCAAAATTACGTTTAAGCCCTCAATGGCACCAACTTTTAAAATCATTTTTAAGTCCTCTACGGCACTGATTCAATTTTTCAAAATCATTTTTAAGCCCTCAATGGCACCATTCAATTTTCAAAAATTACGTTTAAGCCCTCAATGGCACCAACTTTTAAAATCATTTTTAAGTCCTCTACGGCACTGATTCAATTTTCCAAAATCATTTTAAAGCCCTCAATGGCACCATTCAATTTTCAAAATTACGTTTAAGCCCTCAATGGCACCAGCTTTCAAAATCATTTTTAAGTCCTCTATGGCACTGATTCAATTTTCCAAAATCATTTTTAAGCCCTCAATGGCACCATTCAATTTTCAAAAATTACTTTTAAGCCCTCAATGGCACCAATTTTAAGCCCTCAATGGCACCATTCAATTTTCAAAAATTACTTTTAAGCCCTATATGGCACCAATTGAATTTTCAAAAAATCATTTTTAAGCCCTCAATGGCAAAATCAATTTTAAGCCCTCAATGACATCGATCATTTTCCAAAAGGCATTAATCTTTCTCCTCAGCGCCAATTAATTTTCAGAGTCCCTCTGTGGCATTTAATTATTTTCCATGATATTTGTTATGTAAGTCCCTCCGTGGTATTAAAGCATTTTCATAGCCCCGAACTACGATTGGTCCGATCCCTACAAACAGGGTACGTAGGAAGCTCTGTGCTTGACCATATTTTGTTTATCTGTTTTCTCACACTAGGGAGATCAAAATTGGGACGTCTATATCTTTGACGCAACTTGCATCACAGAATGATGATTAAGTCTCGTCAAAGAGGGGCAACTGTAGACACCCCAATTTTAATCCCTGTGCATCCCTAATGATGAAAGAGATACTCAACAGTACCTTGGAATAACCATCCTGAACTTCAAAAATTTTGGACAAGAAAAGCCCTAGCCGTACGACTTATTGTGCTAGTCGTACGATTCATCCTCCTCTAACTTAGCCGTACAGCTGACTCATGTTAGCCGCACAGTCAACCAGTATAGCCGTACGACTATGTCTCAGGAAATCTTCGAAAATCTGACAGCAGAAGCATCTCATCATTCTGTCGAAATCTTTCACAAGATTTTATTCCCTTTTTCGCTTATAAATAGCCCTTCATCTCCTCCATGTAATTAGAGAGTACACCACCATTCCGACGACACGCCAGAAAATTTTCGGTAACCACCACGTCCAAAACCAGTCAAAGACACGAGCCATATACTCCTGTTTCTCCCTTCATTCACAGATTCTCACCAACTTCTAGCTTACACCAAGCACCTGTCCTAAATTTTGCGTTCAAAGATCTGAAGTTCTCGATTTTCCAGTAAGGTACAATCACATTTCGTGAAATCGGGGTCCAAACCTTGGTTCTTTGAAGGGATCCCCCGGGTCAAGGGTGACTCTAATAGTCATCTCTAGGCTCGGGTGGTTGAATTTTTCAAAAAAAGCAAGTTTTGCAAACAAAAACAAGCTACTGTTCGAAAAACAAAATTTTGAAAAAACTTTCAAAAAAGTTAACCATGCGGCTAATCTAAGTGAACCGTACGGCCAACTATAGTTAACTGTGCGGCTAACTTTGGCAGCATAAAAATTTTCCCTGTTTTCCTCTGTTCGTGCTCTGTTTTCTGACTTTCTGCAACTTACTTATTGCACTTTCACCCCTTTACTCTTCTATTATCACTATTAAGTCCTTTCATTTAATTTTATTCCCGTTATGGTTTTATTTAATATCGTTATTTGCTTGTTTATTTGATTAGAGTTTTCAATAAAATGTTTTTCAAAATCCCACAAAAATTTAGTAGAGACCGGGAATTTCCCGGGCGAGCGGGGTGCTTTTTCATAAAACCTTCCCCATTCGTAACCTGGCTTCCGAATCCAAGAATCTTGTTCGCAGATCAAATCCTTTTCCAAAAACGGCATGAGAGTCGTCATTTATTTTTCGAAACGGTTTCTCGGGTACCCAAAATCATTTTCCAAATAAATCCCGGGTGGCGACTCACATTTTTCTCTTCATTTTCCTAAAACAAAAGGCCGAGCCGCGTGGCGCCGTCCACACCGACATTGTTGATGGATATATGTATATACGTACATAGATTTAACTCGTACCCCTGTAGAACATGAGTGTTTGCTTTTCTGTAGATCTGTACACAGTACACTGTATATTGAATAGATTTTTTGGTTGATTTTTGTTGATGATGATGTGCTTGTAACTTAGATCTGTGATATCTCTTTGATAGTCTGATTCGTGTAACCCAGATCTTTTGTGATTTTGTTTCTCTGATCCCCCCTCTCTCTCTCTCTCTCTCTCTCTCTCTCTCCCTCTCCCCGAACCGACAGAACCGGAAGAACCGAACCGAACCGCAGGAACCGAACCGACCTTCAAAACTCGGTTTCGGTTCCTACTTGTCCCTGAACCGGTTTTATTCGGTTCAATAAAAAACCCCTTTGAACCGAACCGAACCGAACTGGTTACACCCCTAGATGTAATTGGACCACATGTCAAAGAACAAAACAAACTTGATCTTTTGCCAACCGAATCCATTGAATGATTTAGGTGTAATAATTACATATTAAGCCCCTGATTTAGATGTAATGACTTATTACAGAGCAACCCTTGAACTTTCTCCTGTAAATAGGCTTTCAATTTCCTATTTTTATTCATTCAAAATGATTCAAGGCCATACTATTGTAAGAATGAGATGGTGAGATTGTGAGAAATTTAATAATAAGATTCTATTAGTCTGGAAGACTAACCTTTGTTTAGATAGTTCCTGGATAAACTATCTTTATAATATATCCTATGTTTTGTTATTTTATTTTTATTTTTATAACAAAAGGGAGTTAATTAGACATCCTATACAAATAAGATATTTATAATCTTATCTTAGACGTTTTGAATACTTATGATTTCATCATGACTTTTAAAAAATACCCAAAAAACCCTTTCATAAATTAAGAGAATATATATTTAGAAAAATTAATAGTCCCGAAAAACATCCCAAAAGATTACGTGCCATTTCCATAACCTTTCCCTTTCTATTTTCTCGGACGGTTACTGAAGACATTCCATCCCAAAACCCATCCCCTATCCCATCCCAACCTCCCCAATCCCTAGATTTACGAGGAGAAAATCTCCAAAAATTACACAAATCGACCCATTCCACCATCCCATTCTCAGAGATCTCTGGAAACCCCACCATCCCATTACCCAAATTTGATTCGACGGAGAATGACGGAGAAAACCCGTACAGGGCTAGTTCATCACCGGAGAAAACCCCTAACCAATAGACTACATAGGCGCTCTAGCCATAGCTCGTAAGTTGTTTTCCTCAATCCACAATCATCCATGTTTTTCCCTTTTTTGTCTTCAAATCGATAGAATTCCACAACTCCGTGTTTGATTTGGAATGAATATTAATTTGTTTTTTTAATTTTTTTTATGGTTGTAGTCTCTGTGTTCATTCAGTCCTTAGGGTTTATTATCATAGTTGCACCCAATTTGTTGTCTTTCCATCAAAATTGTTTTATTTGAACCCCGGTTTCATATGAAGCGAAGGACCATGGATTATTGATTTTCCATGTTTATGGACTGTTGAATGATTACCATTTGCAGGGAATTTTGGAAGGAATTGGTAGCATGGAAGTTTTTCATGGAATATTTATTTTCCATTTGAATTTATATACTTTTTGTCTACAAGTTTTCATGGATTTTAGTTGCAAAAATTGGGCATTGTTTTTTTTGTTACTACATTAACATGGTTTATTAATATCTAATATTTACTGTACTGTTTCGCAATCAATGTGGTAAATTAATGAATCAGGTTCATTTGTAAACAAATCCTCCATAATTGAAGACCAACCAGCATTCTTGCAGGAATGTTTGACATGGATTTTTTATTTATCATGATTTAGGTGTAGATAGTTTGACATAGATTATTGATTTGACATGGTTTATTAGTCTGCATTTATGATTTACTGATTTCCAATGTTTAATGTACGGTTAAGTCTGCATTTATCCTAATAAGTATGTGTAACCCTTTTTAACTAATCAATGATAACAACTACTCCCTCCGTCCCAATATTATAGTCCCTTTAAAGAACTAGGGGTAACTGTGTAAAAATTAACATTTCTCGGAGCGATTTAGTATACTATTGAAACATGAGGGTCAAAGTGTAATTAATACATAAACATTTGAAATTTTCCCGTTGTACCAGAATAGAACAAAGGGTGTACTGGTGCAGATTCGATCAGTGTATAAATTCAGAGGATTGGATCGGTACATGGGGGCGGAGCCAACATTTTAGGTTAGCGGGGGTCAAAAATTAGATCTATATGCAAGTTATTTTTTCTATTTGCTCATGCAAAGAAATAGCTAAATTAAGAGGTTAACTATAACGTAGAATATAGTGATACATGTATTTTTTCTTTATAATTGGTCCCAATGAATTATTATATTATGAAAATAATGTACAATAGCCTCATTTGTAATATTATCAACTCTTAGAAAGAAGGAGAAAAAAAACTTGAGATTTCTGTGAATTTTAAGCTAGTTGGGGCAATTTATGAAACTTTTAAGGGGTCAAAATTGCAAAATTTAGCTCCAAACTATCAAAAATCCTTGTGAGAAATTAAATTGAGAGGGATAAAGTGAACCCTCTTGTCCCTTCATGGCTCTGCCAGTGCCCGTACAGAGTGTGATAGTACCATTATAGATTCACTTTTTAAGCCAAATTGAGCCTGTTGTATCGGTATAGCAAGGGTTTGTACTAGTATAGTACTATTCCGAAAACATTACATAGCTTATTTTGAGCTTGTTTTGATGCATGGGTCCATTTCTTTCAACTCTAAACACTTAACAACAAATTATAGGGTACGTGTATATACGTAGGGAGAATGGGAAAAGTTTCCACTAACTTTCATCTGAAAAATAAGCTCAAACGTGAATTTTGGCGAAAAACGGGACATTAGAGGTGGGTGTGACTCCTCAGTTCGTTTTCACTCGAACGATTGGTCGATTAATGATCCTAAAGAGTGGGTGAGGATGTGTGTGTCAATTTGGTGATTGATAGAGGTTTGGTGCTAAACCCCCTTGGAAACCTCACTTTCTCTCACTGAAATTGCATGGTCAGACCTTAGCTCATTCTCTATCTTTTCCACTTTTGTTCTCTAGAAATTTGAGGTGTGCTTGCAGTGTTGTAGAAGGGTGGACGAGTGGAGGCTTTTATAGAGGTGGGGAGAGAAGTGGGGAGCAAGAAAAAGGAAAATGATGAGGTGAGGTTATGTGGAAAAGGTGGACATGGTAATGGCCATGGATAAGGTGGATAGAGGTTGGATTTTTGGGGACATGGTGGTATAGGGTTGGATGCAAAGTTGATGGGATGAAAGTGAGGTGACATAAGGTGGAGGGTTGGTGGTGTAAGATGATGGGATGATTTTAGGATAATGTAGGGTGGAAGAGGATGAGGTAGGGAGGGAGTAGGGTGACTTGGTGGAAGAAGATAAAGTGGTAGGTGGTTGTGTGATGATGGTGTTGAAAGATTTGATGGGTCTTAATGGAGGGATAAGGGGGTGGGACATATTGATGAGATTTGTAGAAGAAGATGAATAGAGAGAGGGAGATGGGAAGAGATAAGGTGGTGGTTAATGGTGGTCATGGGATGGGAAAGAGAGAGAGGGTGTATTTGTTAGGTCTTTGAAATTATTAGGGGTTTAAGTGTAGGGTTATGGTAATTGAGAGTCTTAAGTGTACTTAGAGAATTAATCATAATTAAGAATTAAAATAATCCTAATTTTTATTATAAAAATTTGGATTATTGCAAATCAAGTGTTGCCTTTACTTGAAGTTTAAAGAGGGCCCCAAGATTATAAGATATGTAGCCTGTGTAAATTTAGTGAACCAATTAGTCAAAAGTGGAGTTTTAGAAGATTTTGGGCCATCCACTTTAAAGATCAGTTTCAAATATTTAGTTTACTTTTTAAAAAGGGTCCCTAAACGTGCTTGCAAAATTGCTGCATGATCCTAGGAACGTGGGCTGTAATAGTTCACATTTAGCTTCATTAGGTTAAATTCTAACAAATTGTTTGAGCCTTTAGTACCAATTAGAAGTTGTGATTGAGAGAAATAGTCGTTCATTCAGATGACCTTACACTACATGGATTTTTTTTTTTTTGTCTTTATTAAAAAAGAATTGCATTTGTTAGTTTCACATCGATTTTTTCGTTTTTTTATTAATTCGTCTCGACGAGAGGAATCTAAAAAATAAAAAATTATTATCAAAATTTCAAAAAAAAAGTTCACTAAAGTAAATAAAAAAATCCAATTTTTTTGGATTATTGGATTATGTTTTCTTTATTCATCAAAATTTTAGTTTGGACACACCCAGGGGTTGCCCCAGTGGTTAGGGTGAGTGTCTGACTTTAGATTCCTAGTCTCTTTGGTCGGGTGTTCGATAATCCACAAAAAATCAACGCAAAACTAATAAATGGGGCCGTAGAGACATTATTTTGCCAAACACACCTTAGGTTTGGGTGTCTAGTGGGTTTAATTAGTGGCCTATTTTTTTTTATCAGTTGTTCCTAGTCATTATCAAAAAAAATTTAGTTTGGTTAATAATTTTTTACTCTTTAATATAAACAAATAATAATAAAAAATCAACACAAAACTAACAAATGCAAAATTTTAATAGAGACATTATTTTAAATAAAAAGTATTGATGTTTAGTGATGTTTTTTTATAAAGATTTTTTTAGACTACTCATATATCTTGGAGAGAGAGAGAGAGAGAGTATAAAAATAATATAAACAGATGTTAAAAAAATCAGATAAAACAAACAAGAAAATAGTAAAAGTGTCATTTTATAAATAAAAAATCGTCTTTAGTAAAAGTTTTTTTTTTATCATAAAGTTTATTTTCTAAATTTCACCCATCAAGACGAATAATTAATTTAAGGAATTTGAATATAATTGAATAAAAATTAAAAAAAAGACGACAAGAAAATCCAGTCTCCTGCATGGGACCAATTCAATGCCTGGTTTGTTCAGAATCTACCCCTCTGTGGGCCTACTACGTATGAAAACAAAATGGGTAGGTAAGTGTGGAATTACCAAAAGTGTTCTATAAGAATCCACAGTGGGTAGCATTAGCAATCAAATGGGGTGAAGTTCACACGGGGTGGATCAAAGAAAATGTGGAAGTTTCTGATAATATTGCTCTGACAATTGATTTTGGACAAATAATTGGCACTCTTAAAAAAGTCATCTAACTAGAGGCACCAAATGAATCGTGTCGTGTCAGTTTGTTTATTTTCATACTAAAACATATTTCGTTTTGTGTTTAGACTCAGTTTATTTATTAGGCGTGTCGTGCGCCCATTTTAGAATATGTTCCGTCCAGCCCGGTTCATGGGCGCACCACGCTCTGTACATGCTTGTGTCCAATCGGACTTTTTTTTATCGGGCATCGTAAAGATGGGAACTTTTTTTAAAAAAATTGATGGCATTTTTTATAATTGACAAAAAACATTGTCAAATGGTTGTAACACAAACAAAATAATAAAACAAAAAATACAAACTACTATAATACCTGCAATTTCGTAATCCAATAGATGTCAATAGTACTAGTTGCAAACAATCCAGAATCACCGAGTTGTAATCCGAAAAGAATTTGTGCCGAATGGTCAAGGCTTGCACAAATTAAACCGAATCACCTTCAAAATAGTGGAATCACAGTGCTTATTCATAGCAAAAAATAAGAGCTAAATAAATAAATGGAGCAGTACTTTAATATCAGTAATCATGAACAAGATTTTAAAAATGCAATTTATATCGAAAATAAATTTTTATTTCAATTATATGTACAATCGCCAATCACTAGATTTTTTTAATCTTTCATCCTCATAATGTATTTTGTCTTTTTATTTTTTAAGTACATTTTCGACATCACAAAAGTAAAATAGCAAAATTAAGAGCTTCCCTGAAACCCATAGCTTCCATTGTGCGAGGGGAGAAAAAATTATAGGATTTAGCAGTGAATGCACCCTCAAACATCCCTAGATAATCACAGGCCAAAACTCCAACTCCCACGCATCCATCCTTCCTATTAACAGTTCTATCAATATTAAGCTTAATAAGTACTTCCCAATGGAGGAGGCAGCCACCGAGAAGGAGAGGGATAGGGGCCAAATGCCTGGGGGTTGGGTTTGAGATTTGCATTCTTATTATGCATTATGCATTCTAGGTTAAAAAATATATATATCTTATCGTAATCTATTTTGATGATTACTCCCAAACACTATTCTGTTGCAAAATTTATTTTTGTACACATCTCCAAATACTCTACAAATTAATAATCTGTTATGATCATTATCCAAAAATCTACAATTTACAATTCAAAATACAAAAAATAATAAGCTCCCAAATAGGCTCAAAGCATATAAGTCTCCAGCTATCCAACCCCACATATACTAGACTAATTTTTTTTTTTTTACACGGAAATGAGAAGATTATATTAATGAACGTCCAACGGCACTTACAAAAACGGAATTCATTACAAAGATCTTGGACAAAGCCAAACTAATCATCTTAATAGAGAACAAGAAACGCATAAGGCAATCGATGTGTTTCACCCTAACCCAGACATGGCCTGACGCAAACAGCGGCACTTACAAGATTCATATCTAAAATCAGCATCTCTGAAGAGACTTAGTGCTAGTTAAAGATAAAAGACAAAGAATACCCAGACAATCGGATGGACTCCAACCAAACATGCTCGCACCAATGAACTCCCAAAACTACAGATCTTCAAAGCCACCACGAGTTGCTCTGCCAGTGATATCATGTCGGGTAAGAACACTGTTGGCACAGATACCATTGTAAAACAATCACGCCTGAAAGTACCCGATCTGTAGACGAAAATTCCTCCAAAGACGAAACTAACAATTCTCACAAAGCGAGAGACATAACCCTCTCAGATCAGACGACAAGTCGTTGATCTGGAGAGACAAAAGAAAAAGAAAGAACGAAGGAAGGAAAGAAAATGTTAAATAAATTTTCGGAGAAGAGACTCTCCTCCCACCATCATGGGTATTTTAAACCCGGAGGGAGGGGAAGGAGGAAGAGTAATGTTAGTGGTGGCTAGAGTTTTTGGAGAAGAGAGAGAGAGAGAGAGAGAGAGAGAGAATATACTAGACTATTACTCTGCTTAAATCCTAAGAATAGGAACCTCAAGAAGAAAGTGAGAACTAAAACTAAAACTAAAATTAAAATTAAAATGAGAGCTAAAACTAAAACTAAAATTAAAATTAGGCGCCATTCTACTAATTTTGTTTGTTTTTTTGGTTTTTTGAAATTTTTTAGTTGATGCAGTGAGGAAAATAATTTGTCTTAAAAAAAGTAAAAACTAAATAAAAAAAATCCAAAAATCGCCGCGGTAGAACTACGCATAATCCCAGTGCTTGAAATTCAAACGTGAGACCTCTAGAAAAGTGGTAGATTCTGGCTACTTAAGCTAGATCAAAGTATAACATTATGCCTAAGGGTCCCATACCCTTGCAGCACACTGTAGTCTTTCCATTGGACACCTCACCATGTTCACCACAAACACAAGATTATAACCTTTACCCTACCCTCTCTTTTTCTAACAAACCTTTATCCTAGCTTGAAAAGAGAAAAAACAAATTGACAAGATAGTTTATATACTCTCAGAAAGAAAATTTAATGATAAAGTCTTCCTTAGTCTGATATAAAAAACGGAAAATCCAGGGGTACCGGCCCCCATGTACAGATCATGTACCAATCGGCTTTGAAGACCCACTTGTGGGTCCCACACGGTCGATTCGAGCCGTTCATCCTTCTCAAAATCAAATTTTGAGCGGCCTTGCGAAAATCAACTCAATCGGACGTTTCTAAGTGCTCGATCCAAAATCAGCCCATTTTCTTCAAAAAAAATTGAACGGCTCGGATTGGTCGTGTGGAACCCACAAGGACGTCCCCGGTGCCGGTCGGTGCAATATCAGTGCACCTCATTTGTACGAATAGAACGGTTCTATAAAAAAAAGCATACGTTTTTTTGTTGTTGTTGGAACGGGAACTTTAATTTAAAAATGTGTGTGATGGTGGTGCAACATGCAGTTAGTAGTCATGGTCACACAACAACCCAACCAAAAAGGAAAATGTAGGGAATAAATTATCCAAAGGTATAAATTATTGCTGTTGTGGAACCCTTCTTCACATGACATATGACACGGTTGTTCCCACAAGTTTGTCAAAATCTCAACTCGTGCAACCGATGAAGGGCAAATTTCGAATTCCCTTAATTGTTGAATATGATAGGGGAATTTCCTAGCTTGATATGTAAATATGTCAAATCCCGACATCAAGTTCGCATGTTGTAATCATTCGTTCAAAAAATATGATAAAGTCATTTTAGGTGTTAGATTTTCCAAATCTACCTCGTCAATCAAGTTAACGAATTTGAATAAAAAAAAGAAGAAGAAGACGAAGAGAGATATAAGGTTTAGGGTGCAAAATAGAACAAAATTGGTGTTATACTAGTGGCTTTTGGCACCGAACGGGTAAACTTTCGCTCTAACGGGGCATAAAATTTCCTTACCATTGCAGCTTATATGATTTCCCACCACCCACTAAAGAGGCAGTAAAAAGATTTGTTTAGTGATTTTCACACACTGCTTTTTAATCATCTTGTGAAAGAGTACACCATTGAAAGGCTAATTTTATAAATTTACATCACAAGATGATTAAAACAAATGTGAAAATAAATTACCAAAGTTTTAAGCACCAAATGAAAACACAAAAGGTGGAATCCAGTCATCCAGATATTATATGAATCACTACCATCATCACTCCTTCAAGTCGTACCCCACACTTAAATTCCAAACAATTCCCTCTTTTGCTTTCTTTTTCTTCTCTTCCTTCCAACTTTCCCCTCTTTTTTCCACCACCTCTCTCCCTTGCACTTCCCTCCCCCATTCATTCTCAACTTTTCTTTAACTCTCTCTCTCTCTCTCTCTCTCTCTCTCTCTCTCTCTCTCTAGGATATACCACTTACAAAATACCATAAAGGGTCACAAAGTCCTCAACTTTCCAACAAGGTAATGATGTCCTGTGGTTTGAGATATACTATACGTTTGTCTTTCTTTGTTTCAAACACAAGGAAAATCTGAACCCATATCTGAAAACCAAAAAAATGGTATATGAGAGGAGATGAAGCAGAAGTAGCAGCAGCCAAAAGAAACCAGAGAAGGTTAGAAGTTGAGAGAGAATGAGCATAAGGATTCTTCATTGTCTTTTTGTATTCATCCAGTTGGGGGCTTTTCTCTGTTCAGGTGATTTTCTTGGTCTTGATTCCTTATTTATGATTCTCTATCCATCTGTATTTCTTGGTTCAATTACTACTTCTTTTCTGATTTTTGGAAATTTGGAATCTTGTTTTCTGCATTCCAATTTAAAATGCTTTTGTTCTGTTTTCTTTGCTAGGAGTACTATACAGTCTAAACCCACCTCTCCCCTTCATTTGTTGGGTTTCTGATTTGTCTCACGTTTCTTGAATCATGTCAAATGTTCTCAATTTGAAAAGTTTGGTGTTTTGGATTCGATTTTCAAGCAGGCATTGGTTCCCCTGTTCTGAACCATTTTCTCTTTTATGCAAATCGGACAGCCTTTTTTTTTTTTTTTTTTTTGAAGGGCAACAAAATTTTATTAATCATGTATCAACGATACAATGATTAAATGGGGCAAGAGCAAAACATCAAAATGAGGAGGGAATCCCAAGTAGGTTAAAATCGGACAGCTTTTTAATGATGCAATGTTACTCTTACATGTTTCAAGTATTCCACAGGTAATTGATTTTCACAATCTTTTTTTAATGCGAATTTAAAAAACTGACCTTTCATTTGTATGGTCTCTTTCTTCCTATTGTTAGGAAGGACAATATTGTAAATTCAGAGTGGTTATAGAAAAAATGGTGGGTGAAAATCACTACCCATTCGGTATTGCCAAATTTTAGAGATGGACGGCAGGACATTCTGAGTTGTATATGTATATATATATTTATATATGTATATAGATGGAATTATTAATAGTATAGGAGTACCAATTTGCTATAATTTATCTTCCGGAATTATCGCGTTAATTCTTAACAAAAGCATAACTTGTTTATTACTTCAGCATCTTGGATCAACTCCACCAATTTTTGTTATTTTGGCGATGTGATAAGTACATAATGTTTTTTTTTTAATATGCAAAAAGTGTTAGTTGTTAGTGAAATTTGACCCTTAGTCTTGTGCATCGGGTATATGGTAGTTATCGCATGGGTAGTTATGTTTCATTACGTAGTGCAAACTTGGCTACCAACCCACCTGCACTATGTAGTGATTTTTCAATGTTGTCTCAGTGTGTCAATACGTTTTACTTTGTTTTAATGATGTTGTTCTACCACTTCAATGAAAACAATCAAAACATTGCATGATAAAACAATGAAATGATTAATTACAGTGCATTAAAATATAAAGTTAGAAATGCATGCAATTACATTGCCATATGCAAAAATGGGAAATGATATGTTTTTTGTCGTTAGAATAACATGAAAAAGAATATAAATAAGTTTCCCAAATGATTCTCTTCGGTGCAGATTGGACCGTTTAGTTGTGGTCATTCATGAGCTCTTTCCGACCCACTTTGATTATTGAAATCATTTATTTTTTTAGAATACCCAGAGATTCAGAGAACATTAATTATGTCATTTTTCATTTTTCAATCTTTTTTTAAAGAACATTAATTATGTCAAAATTTATTTTAGTAAATTAATTGTTAATAAAACTCACATGGGGACTAGCGTTGATGTGATGTCCCATAGGATTCGTATTCTTAATAGTGCTAGCAGCTGGACAAAAGACTTCTAATTTTTCTAAACCGAGAGCAAAAGTCAAAGTTGTTTGAAACTTAGTCAAAATTGTTTCTTGTTTCTGCTACAAATGCCAATTGATTTTAATGTTTTGTAGGTCTGGGTGGGGGCAAGGGTCATGCTTTTCGGAAACAAAAATGTTAAGAATCCATGAAAACTTACCCCGAAATGGTCCAAGAAAGTTTTCAGAAAAAGTTTTCATATATCCTACTACTCCTCTTTCGGAAAAAGGGGATGTAGGCGAGGGGATACAGTTTTCATGTATCCTACTGCTCATCTTTCGAAAAAAGGGGGCTGTAGGCGAGCCATTTCACCCTACCTTTTTTTGCTGGCAATGGAAGATTTCACACTATAACTATTTCAAGCTTGGTTATTACTTGATAAGTAGAATTTAGAGGTTATCCCATTAACTGCCAATTGGTTTTAAGTTAGAACTTTCCAAGAAATCTAAATTGATCGATGAGATTTTACTTACCACCCAAATTGTGGCCTTTGCTACTCATTATATGTGGGGGCTAAATTGATGGTGTTCTCTAGGATTCTCCAGCCTAATTTGAATCAACGTGCTATGTTATTTTCTGCATTTAATTCTGAGTTCAAGAGTAGCTTAGGAAGCATTCTTGCTATTCCAGAAACTATTCTTCCTGTGGTCACCAGTAGACTTAACAACACTGATTGCAACATGCTCAAGGACAAAATATTTGGTAGGAACACTGCATCCCAGTATATTGCAGTTTTTACCCCCAGAAATTTTGAAGAATATTAGCTGCATTTTTTATTGCCGGATTAGTTTTTGGAAGGTTTAGAAAAGGTGGGATGAATGATGGGATATTTTTTGCTGTGTTTTGTTTGATTTGGGTAGGATAAGGAACGGATAAAGAGTAGAGGATCATTTTTTGATAGTTGGATGAAGAACAAACTATTTACAAAGGCCGGATAAAGCGAGTTTTGTTATTTCGAATGAAGAGGGATGTCCTTGGGGTAGAAGCTCTGTAATTCAGGAGATAATTGCTCAAGCTCCAGGAACTCGGGTCCCTGACTTTGGTTTTCAAAAGAGGTAGCGTGGATGGGTACCGCAGATAGTTTCTGTATATTCCAAATCCGCTTGGCAGCCCATTATAACTCTTGGTACACCTGGTTTGTTTGCAAATTCAGTTCCTAGATGGTCCTTTATCCTCTATGGCTGGCTATTAGCGAAAGGCTCTACAAATGACAGATTGAGCAAATGGGGCATGTCCATCATAAGCTTTGGGTGCTATGCAGTGGTTAATTGTGAGTCATCTAACGCGCCTATTTTTTAATGCACCTTCTCTGTGAATGTATGGAAGGGGCTCTTGTCTAAATGTAGCATTGCTAGAAATCCTGTGAGACGGGATGTGAGCTGGATTAGGCTAATTCATCACAGGATTGGAAAAGCACTCAGGGATGTGGTTTTCATGTGGCCTTCTCAGCTGACAAGAGAGTTTCAATGGAAGAGTACAGGTAGTGAAAAAGTTTATCAGCTTACTATCGGACTATCGGTAGATTAGCAACCCGCTGAGAGGTAATTTGCCAACCTTGCTGCATCACTAGGTAGTGGCAGGTGATTTGCCCAATTGCTGCAGATGTTCTTGTAGGTCATGATTTGGCACGCAACAAATGGTATAGCCCCTACCATTGTGGGGAGTTCCAAGCCACACATCACGTACCCTCTATGAAAAGAAAGAGAGGGAAAAAAAAAGGGGGGTACGATGCCTTATTTAGCCATGCAAAAGAAAAGTTAGGATATGGCGACCAGAGCATGACTGCTTCTTTGACACTCGTTCTGAGGGTGACCAAAAGAGCCCCATCCGTTGGGAAGCCGGAAAAGAGGAGCCTAAAGCACCGTGGGGTACTGCACACGATGTTTAACAAGTGCTCCCGATGGGCTTAAGCTAAGAAGCTGAAACCAATCCCACCAAGGGCATAGTGGCAAGAAGTTATGGCCTATGACTAAAGGCTATGAGTCACTGCACACGTCGCCCAAGATGGGTGACCCGAACCTGTTACCTCCTTGACACCATACCAAATGAGAGTAAGCTACTTATCGCATACCACCACTCCAGATGGTACTAGGTACCATTATCTCAAACTCTCCTGGGAGTAGGAGCTTTGGTACTTTGTTTGGTTCATGAACCTGTGATTTCGAATTTGCAAATTTTGGTGTTTTCGCAAGCCAAATCCCTGTTAGTCTTAATTGCTTTAGGATCAGCTTGTAGTCTAAAAATCCTCACTCTTTGGAAACTGCTATTCTTGCAGATGATTCAATGAAGCTTAGGCTCTTTTTCTTAGAGTGACGAATGCACAACTCTGTGATATCAACTTGTATATGGTTTATGTCTTGTGATTGGTAATCTTGTAGTATTAGAATGAATAGCTTGAGATGTTTATATCTGTCCATATAATGCTGAATTAGAAGGTAACGAGTTCATCTGATTTCTGTTTCAATTTTCAGGTTCCAGTTTGAAAGAGAGTTGGTTGGTTGTAGCGCAAAGCAACGAACTTACCCATGAACAGGAACTACCCTTCTTTGTTTCCATTTCTACCACCCAAGCAGACATTACAACCCCTTTACCAACAGTTCCAACTACAAATCCCAGCACTCCAACACAAACAATCCCGGTGGTTAACCCAGCAGTTTCAAACCCCGACTCACCTGGGGGCGCCGCTACCACCAGCCCAGTCATGACACCAGCCACCACTTCCCCAACATCTTCAGGTGGGAGCTGGTGTGTTGCTAGCCAATCTGCTTCACAAACTGCATTACAGGGTGCTTTAGATTACGCCTGTGGCTATGGTGGGGCTGACTGCTCAGCGATTCAGCCCAGTGGGGGCTGTTACCAGCCGAATACAATACGGGACCATTCATCTTATGCATTCAACAGCTACTATCAGAAGAATCCAGTCCCTAATAGCTGCAATTTTGGTGGTACTGCTGTTATTACAAGCACCGACCCAAGTAAGCTCTTCTTCTCAATATTATCTCTAGTACTTACGTACGTTTCTTGTATTTGTGAGTAAAAAATCAGTAATCAAGCACTTATGTAATCCTACTGTGAATCAATTAATATAGGTAATCTTATTTGTAGTCTTCTATAAAGATACTAGCCTCACCATTTCCTTTCAAGTCAAAATCCTAGCTCCATGTGTCTGTACTCATGTTTTAGAAGGAGAAATGTTAGACATGCACTCTCACTTTCTTGATATATATCTTCTGCTGATTGTTGGGTCACTTGGGTGTGCAATGTTTCATGTTTTATTTTTCTTTGTCCACAGGTAATGGGACCTGTCAATATCAATCAACTAGGTGAACTCTCTTGCATATATAGCTCCATTGTTTCCACTTTACATAGTAATCCGAAAAAGCAACACTGACGATTGTGTTTCAAAATGCAGCACAAGCTCATCAGTTCTAAACACAACCAATTCAAGCGGATCAACAGTTTTCGGTGCAGGACCTTCGAACCCCACTGGTTCAGCAGCTGCCAAGCCAAGTCTTGGATTCTTGATTTCTACACTGCTCATGATGTTGGTGCTAGCCAAAAACCACGCATAGTATACAATGACTAGCCTTTTTCTTCTCCGGAATTGGTTGAATATTTTCTTGGTTTGCTGACAAGTTGGCTTTTTTAGCAGACCAACAGGGGCATAGATGTCAACATGCTGATTAAGTAGGGGATTCAATATCAAGGGCTTAGGTTGGAATTGATATTTGCGATATGTTGTATATGTGATAGATGTGAGAGAGATAATGAGCTAGAGAGAGATCAATCTGATGGTTTTTTTTTTGTGTGTTTGTTAGAAAGCATAGTTCACCCCACCTTGTTGTAGATCAGGTATAACGTTGATATGGTGTTTTGAGACTATTCCGGTGACGTTTTTGACATAGAGTTTTGAAGGGTGAAAGAAGAATTTTGGTTGGCCTTAACATTGCATCGCAGGAATGAAAGCAGAAATTGCATTTTGGTAAATTGCAGTAGCAGGTAGCTAACATGGCTAGGAATCCATTAGATAAAATCAACCCATTTTAGCAAATGAAAATGGGTTCATTTGCTAAAATCAACTCATTTGATTTTATGGGATTCCTATAAAATCAAACGGAAAATTTTATGAGATTCCCGTAAAATCAAATGGAAAACTAGTTAAGAGTCTTTCTCCTTTTCATAACTCGAAAGTGAACCAAATATGAAAATGGGTTCATTTGCTAAAATCAACTCATTTGATTTTATGGGATTCCTATAAAATCAAACGGAAAATTTTATGAGATTCCCGTAAAATCAAATGGAAAACTAGTTAAGAGTCTTTCTCCTTTTCATAACTCGAAAGTGAACCAAATATTTGATCCCATCACAGTACAGTACTCTGAACATGCCGTCCATCTTAACGTCCATTTTTCATATATGTTATTCTTGTTGCAAATGCAGAATTTTGTTCATAATAATTAAGGCACTTTGAGCCAAAATTCAAGTGGGACCCGATAACCTTTTAAGGTTGGTCCGAGTGGGTTTACATTCTCCTATGTATGAAGATTAAACCATAAAAGAATGAACAGAATTTGTTAGGTATGAATGAGAAATAGTCCCATTAAGGGACACTTTGGGGTACCCAAATTTCCCGAAGGAGGGGGTATGTGGACAATGGGCTTTGACCCATAAACCGTGCACACGCCGTTGTCGCCCGACTGATTAGTCATGGATTGGGCTTTGACCCAAGAGCTCTTATTTTTTACGGACTAAAGTTTCGGAAATGGGCTAGACAAATACCGCTGGTATGGTCATCTAATGAGAGCACATTTGTTACAAACAGTTTTGAATTAGGCATTCAATATGGGAAATGAAGTGCCGATTCAGTGCTATGGCTGTTGAAAATTCATCATATTAATAAACAAAAATCAATATTGATTTGCCGTTACAAGAATTCATTTTCGTAATAATTTCGGTATGAATCAATAGGCTCTTATATATTAGTTTTGACCAAATCATTTCTCCTAAAATCAAGTGAGCTTCTCTCAATCACTAGGGTTTTCACCCTTCCTAGCCGCCGCCCTTTTCCTTCCCTACCACCACAGATCTTACCACCATTCTTCTCCTCATCCCTTCTCTCAAATCGTTGTTTGGGGGTGGGGTTGCCGCCCCCCCCACCCCCCGCCCGGTTCCTTGTTTGATTATGTTTACAACCCTTCCATCAAAACCCCACCAAATTTTTTAAAAATGAGATGTTTTTGGAAACTAAATGGCTCATCTCCTAAATATGTACTTTCCACTTGTCTTTTCCCAATTGGCTTTTACTTGGAATTAATTTTTCCCCCTCCAGACGAAATAAAGCCTAAGATCTCCAAAAAAACCAAAAATCATTAGAAAAACATGTTTCTTGATTTCGGGAAATGCATGTCACGCTAAAACTCATTCCACTTGAAAAGGCCATATATTTGGGAAAATTCGGACCTTAAGTTTCATAATTCATAAATTAGACTTTTTTTTTTTTGCTTTGAGGATAGTTAGTTCTTGGTTGAATCTACGTTGCAATGTTTTATGGTTTTTTTTTTTTGCCATGGGATCCTTTGTAACCTTTGATAGGATTCATCATCCCGTTGGGCGTTTTATACCTATCTCCACCCCTATCCAATCCCCAAACATTTTCAAAAAAATCTCCATATCCTGCCAATCTCCAAACCTAGTAGTTTTGGCTCATTCCGTTCGGATGATGTCGTCGTTGCCATTGGCATTTCTTATGAAATGCCTTAACCCTAATGGTCATCTATGAGAGCACATTTGTTACAAATTGGCCTTTTTTTTTTTGAATTAGGCAAACAAAAAGGAAATGAAGTGCCGATTCAGCTGTTTATGGCTCTTTGAAAATTCATCATAGTAATAAATAAAAATCGATTTGATTTCTTTTTTTTCATTTTTTTAACAAATTTATGAAACATCCGCTAGTTTTGACCGCAGAGGATGGGGATGGTGTCCTAGGAGAAAAATTTTTGGATCTCCAAAGAGACTCTCACTATTTTCACCCTTCTTTGGCCCTTTTTCCTACCCTACCAACAAACCCATCTCCTCAATCCATTTCTCCCCCTCTAAAGCCTAAGCCCTTTCTGATCCAAAAAGTTTTTACTTGGGGTTTAAAATTTCCACTAGAGCAACCCATATCCACTTAGAAAAGATCTTGTTTGTTTGGAAGATCAACCAAGGTCAAAACATGTGGTGACCATCGTTTTCCTCCACCAACAAGTCAAAATATCCACCGTTTTTTCCTCTTTTTGTTCTTGTTTATATTTAATTTATGGAGAATGGGCCTTCATCAATCCAACCATGCTTCTCTATCTCCACCACTCCGTCCTCCATCTCCGTCCTTCAAATCTTGGAATCGATGATGAGGTTGAACTTTTGGTTTGGCCCCCTTTTATTCGCAATAAAGCTCCCATCATTTCTGGCGGCCGGCTTTGGAGCTTGGTTCTTATTTCGGAGATGCCTAGGATGGTTTTCAACTTTGGAAAACCTCAAGAAAACTCTGGGTGTATCGGAAAAGAGAGAGTTTAGATTAGTTTTTTTTTTTTTTTTTTTGTTTGATTAGTTAGTTCTTTTGAATCTTGTTGCAATGTTTTATTTTTGTGCCCACTTTCCAAATTGAAAATCCTTCCTTTTAACCTTTTTCATAGGATTCATTAAATCCCGTGCCCTTTCTAAACGGAGTTATACCGGGTTAATTTGTGATTTTGAGTGTGTCATCCTGTCGTTGTCAAAGGTTCATTCTTGAAAGCCTTATTAATTTTGTAATCATTTCAATTGTTAAAGTTTTGGCTCATTCAATTTTAATTTTGATGTAATTTCCCGTGTTCCGGAAGTTTCTTATGAAATGACTTGAATGTTCTTTTAAAAAAAAATAATTATGATCTCCGACTAATCATTTTGATTAGGCTGAGTGCATTTTTCAAATAAAACCTTTTCTTTCATTGTTTTTTAACTCTTTTCACTGGTTACATGGATCATTTGGGAAAACAAAAACACCTAAAACTATTGACTTCTCAAAAGCTATACCCCTTACCATAAAATCAAGTTTTGGGGATGGTGTTCTAGTATTTGTTGGTTTCTATGAGGTCACGGTGCCCACACCCACTTGTGTTCTTCTTTCATTGTTTCAACACACCACAACCATATCTCCATTCCAGGTTCTTATATTCCTTGTTCTGGGACAGAGAGTAAACAAAGTTTAGTTCGCTGAATAATTCCGGCGAAGTGCAGCCACTATTGTGCAACCGTCTTATTCTGGGAAACAAACGCCAAAGATACTCAAGCATCATGTTGTGAGGCGACAATTTTGTTTTAAAGAGACCGTACAAAATACGGGATTCGGTTTGAATTTCTTTACTTATTTGTTCTTGTTTATATATTAATTAATGCATGCTAGTGCTCGTGCCGGAAGGCACGACTTGAGCAATCGACGCACGTGTCAGTACCATGCCCTTGCCTATTCTTTATGGTCCTTCGAATTTTAGAGAGGATGAAGAAGATGAGGTAGTGAGAGAAAATGTGATTTGAATTTCGAAAAGGGGAGAGAGATAATGTGGTGGGCCAGTGGAGGAGAGAGAGAGAGAGAGAGAGAGAGAGAGAGAGTGTGTATTATGATTTGAGACAAAAAATATGACTATATAGTTTCTAAACTAACCTCTCCCCTTCATTTGTTGAGTTAGTGATTTATGTCACACATTTCTTGAATCATGTCTTTTCAATTTGAAAATTTTGGATCCGGGGTGGGTGCTATGCGGTAGGTGTTGTGCGGCAAAACATCGTCGTTTTGCTTGATTTTTGTGCACACCTCCAAAGCTTCCAAGGGCTTTGTTTGGAGGAAGAAAAAACTACTACAACGTGCCTAAACCCAAAATGCCTAAACCCTAAATCCAAAGTGCCTAAACCCGAAGTGCCTAAATTCAAGTGCCTAGACCCAATATACCCTACCCCAAAGAGCCTAAATCCCCTAAAATTGAACCCCAAAATTAACTCTCCAAACAAGGCCCTTAGACTTACCAAGAAAATAAGCAAAACGACATAGTTTTGCTGCACAACACGTTATTTTGGCACCTGACCGCATAATGCCTCCCGATTCAAAAATTTTGGTGTTTTGGATTTGATTTTTACATGGGTAGTGTTGTTTCCCTGCATTGTAACGGATCCGAGGTGGGTGCTATGCAGTAGGTGTTGTGCGCCATGTTGTGCGGCAAAACTACGTCATTTTGCTTGCTTTTTGTGCACACTTCCAAAGCTTCCAAGGGCCTTGTTTGGAGGAAGAAAAAACCATTACAAAGTGCCTAAACCCAAAGTGCCTAAACCCTAAACCTGAAGTGCCTAAACCCAAAGTGCCTAAATCCAAGTGCCTAAACATACTATTCCCTACCCCAAAGAGCCCAAATCCCCTAAAATTGAACCCCAAAATTAAACCCCACACTTAACTCTCCAAACAGGCCCTTGGATATACTAAGAAAATGAGCAAAACGACGTAGTTTTGCCGCACAATATGGCGCACAACACCTACCGCACAGCGCCTCCCCGGGATTCGTTCTGAACCATTTGTATTTTTTATTTTTTATTTTTTTGAGAAATTCTGAACCATTTGTTGTTTTATGCAAATCGACAGCTTTTTAATGACGCTATGTTACTCTTAATGTGAATTTAAAAAACAACCTTTCATTTGTATGGTCTCTTTCTTGCAATAGGAAGGACAATATTGTAAATTCATTGTGGTTATAGGAAAAATGGTGGGTGAAAATCGCTACCCATTCGGTATTGCCAAATTTTAGAGATGGATGGCAGGACATTCTGAGTTGTAACATATATAATAATTATATTTATATACGTATATAGATGGACTTATTAATAGTATAGGAGTACCAATTTTCTATAATTTATCTTCCGGAAAAAACATATATATATCACACTATATGAGTCCACTTCTAGTTATATCCGGACCTCCGACCTCCTATCCTATATAGAGTATAAAATTAAGAATAATATGTTTATTAATAATTCTTATCCCATTTTTAAAAATTATCAAGCACTTAATTTTTTTTTGAAGATTTCAAAAGCATAACTTGTTTATTTGGATGGCTCGATTTTTAAATTTGCAACACAAAAAATCAATTTTTTTAAAATCCAGGAGTGGATAAGAAAACTCACACCAATATTATTAGATTTTGTTAATAGTATAGGAGTACCATTTTTCTATAATTTATCTTCCGGAATTAATTAATTCAAAAAAGCATAACTTGTTTATTACTTCAGCATTTGGATCAACTTACCAATTTTTGTTATTTTGGCTATGTGATGTACATAATGTTTTTTTTAATATGCAAAAAGTCAGTTGTTAGTGAGATATTGGTAGTGATAGTTTCACATACATACATGGGAACTATGATAGTTGTTGTAGTGATGTTTCAATGTTGTCTCAGTGTGTCAATCCTTTTTACTTTTTTTAATGATGTTGTTCGCTCACTAAGATGAAAACATTGCTTGATAAAACTATGAAATGACTAATTACAGTGCATCTTATTGAATGAAAATTAAGATATAAAGTTCAAAATGCATGCAATTACATTGCCATATGCAAAAATGGGAAATGATATTTTTTTCGTCGTTAGGATAACACGTAAAGAATATAAATAAGTTTCCCAAATGATTCTCTTCGGTGGAGATTGGACCGTTTAGTTGCGGTCATTCATGAGCTCTTTCCGGACTCACTTGATTGTTGAAATCATTTACTCCTATTTTTTAGAATACCCAGAGAGTCAGAGAACATTAATTATGTCATTTTTCATTTTTCAATCTTTTTTGAAAGAACATTAATTATGTCAAATTTTATTTTAATAAATTATTGTTAATACTAAAACTCCCATGGGGGCTAGCGTTGATGTGATGTCCCATAGGATTCGTATTTTTAATCGGAAATGATTTAGGTACACCAACAAGTGTTTGAAAAACTTAATCTCACTCCCACTGAATTGAAAAAATTGGTTTTTGGTGATTTTTTTGCTTTTTTTTGGTTTTGTCATATTCAATTTTTTTGCATTTGTTAGTTTTGAATCGCCATTTGTTGTATATTTTAAGTGGCTCCCATAGCACGATTCATTCTATAAAATAGCAGATTCAAAGTTAAAGTTTGTGCTAAAACTGCTAGCAAAAGTCAAAGTTGTTTGATAAACTTAGTCAAAATTGTTTCTTGTTTCTGCTACAAATGCCAATTGATTTTAATGTTTTGTAGGTCCGGGTGGGGGCAAGGGTTATGCTTTTGGGAAACGAAAATGTTAGGATACATGAAAACTTACCCTGAAATGGTCCAAAAAAATTTTCGGAGGAAGTTTTCATGTATCTACTACTCCTCTTTCGGAAAAAGGGGTGGTAGGCGAGGGGATACTATTTCACCCTACCTTTTTGCTGGCAATGGAAGATTTCACACTAAAACTATTTCAAGCTTGGTTATTACTTGATAGAATTTAGAGGTTATCCCATTAATTGCCAATTGATTTTAAGTTAGAACTTTCCAAGAAATCCTAATTGATCGAGGAGATTTTACTTACCACACTTTTGCTGATGATTTACTCATTATATGTGGGGGCTGAATCGCTGATACACAAACATTAGAAACTATTAATGGTGTTCTCTAGGATTTGCATCGCTTTGGAAAACACCCAATCAGCAGTAGCCATTTTGTATTTTTCCCTTAAGAATACTGTCCCCCTGATTTAATTCAGTGCATGCTAGCAAGTTATTTTCAACATGCTAGTTAATTTCTGCAGTTAATTCTGAGTTCAAGAGTAGCTTAGGAAGCATTCTTGCTCAAGGACAAAATCTTTGGTAGGATACAGTCTAGGGGAACACTGCATCCCAGTATATTGCAGTTTTTACCCCCCAGAAATTTTGAAGATTATTAGCGGCATTTTTATTGCCGGATTAGTTTTTGGAAGGTTTTGAAAAGGTGGGATTAATGATGGG
>JADGMU010000333.1:0-83563 GCA_016920895.1 Vaccinium myrtillus | reverse complement strand
AAATGAACATTTCCTCGCTAAAAAGGCTACCATTTGGAGACGAAATTTGAATTTCCTCACTAAACATCAAAGATTGGCGACGAAATTATATTTTAGTTTCAGGGGTTTTAGGCGAGGAAAATATTCCTCGCCAATTGTTCCTCATGGGTGAGGAAATACAAATTTCGTCGCTAGTTGTTCCGAATAGGCGAGGAACGATTTCCTCGGCAAATGTTTCGAATGGGCGAGGAAAACAACATTTCGTCGCCAAATGGTCAAAATTGGCGAGGACAAATTTCCTCGCCAATTGTCAAAATAGGCGAGGAAATATATTTTTCCTCGCTAAGATTCCTTCTGCGACGACCTTTAGTCGAGGAAAACGGGCGACATATTTTTTTCCTCGCAAATTCGTTTGGCGAGGAAATTTGATGTTTTAGAGACGAAACTGATTCGTCGCGATACGTGAATTTTGTTGTAGTGACTGATTGCGCTGGTTTCTATAAACTCCGTTCAACATGTGTCAATTCTCACTAAACTATAACGGCCAAACAACTAAAAGACCCAAACTAATGTCAAGTAAACAAAAAGGTTTGGAAACACTAGCAAGCCTTCAACTTTGCTACATTTTTAATTGCATCAGCACCAGCAGTAGCAAGAAAAAATTGCACTAGCACTTGCAATTCTTATATCTATATATGCGGCAACATTCTATATCATTGCAACAACTAAAACCAGTAAACCTTTAATAGCGGCATTCAACATAATTTCTAGAAGAAAATTCAGATCACAGCCTCAAAAATCCAAAGGACGATACAGTCCAAATAAGTGTTGCTTTCCAATCAAACCCAACAAGAGCAATACTAGCAAAAAAAAAAAAAGTTTCAATACTTCATCCGACATCTAACATCAGTTCTAAAAAAGGCATCATAACCCACAAAAGTTGAAATTTAACATAGTTTTAAGTTTTTTTTATCCAACTTGCATAGAGTTACGCACAATCCTTCCCAATTTTTTCACCTCTTCCAACTACCATTTCCTTCAACGCATTCAAAAGTGCAACCTCCTCCCATGATTTCCTACTTGCATCAATAACTTTTTCCTTTGTTTTACCTCCTTTACGAGGGTTAATAGGCTTGTCATTTTGCTTCTTCATTCCTAAGGTAGTCAGTGTCCAAAACATCAAATAACTTACAAACAAAATGAAGCACATCAATGAAATGATGTTACGGGCAATAATGTAAGTAACATAAGTAACTCAGTGCTTTAAAACCTAAATACGTGTCCAAAGCAACAAATAACTTACAAACAAGTTTAAGTCCAAAGGAACAAATACAATCAAATACATGTTCAAAGCCACAACTAAAGTAGTCATAACATTACACTCTAATTGCCACCATGGCCCCTTCTTGCTTGCTACTCTTGAAAAATATGTTGTGCAAAGCTGTCTCTCCAATCAATCCATTGATTAGATGTCTCGACTGTATCAATGTAATCGTCATCATCATCTTCCTCTTCAAGGTTAAAGTTCATGTTCATGTGGGTCAACACTCATCTCTTTTTTAATGTGATTATAGACTAGACAACATGCAGTAATAACACGACATTGTGTTCTAATGGGGAAAATGATGAACTCCAAATAATAGCAAATAGAATTTTCAGCAAACCAAAAGTCTTCTCAATGACGTTACGGGCCTATGCATGCTTGATTAATAAATTACTATTATTTATTGATGCGCTTCATTTTGTTGAAAGAGAGGAATTATAACATTACAATAAATAATAGTAATTTATTGATCAAGCATGCATAGGCCCGTAAAGCGTGATTAAAAGAGAGGAATTATCATCTCGGTTTTTTAACAGTTGTGATAAAATGTATATACCATCTCAGTTTCATAGAAAAAGTGAGATTAAAAATTTACCCTCACATTCTTTATCACGCTTTTCGAAAAAATGTGATCTATACATTATTGTAGTAGTGGGGATTGTTGGGTATCCAGCATCCCACATCATTGGGATAGAGTGTGTCGAAGTGCCGCATAAAGGGTGGAACCCCCTTAATGTGCATGGGGCCTTTTAAAATCGTGCGGGCTCAAGTCCAAAGAGGACAATATCGTGTTACGTACCGTGTTACGTACATGGGAAGTGAGCAAGTCCAACAGTGGCAGTGGCGGACCCAGGAATTTGCTATAGTGGGGGCACAAATTTTTTTTATTTACCGGAAACAAAATTTTACTATAACTCGACGAACGGTACAAAATTTTACCAGAAACAAAAAAAATTTATTTACCGGAAACAAAATTTTACTATAATCTATATTGTATTGACTGATACAAACACCGATGACCGACATGCGACAACCATGTATTTATATATGGCGAGAGAGAAGAGAGAGAGAAACCTGGAGGTGTACCGTACGTGTATTGTTCGGTAGGCTAGGCAGCAGAGAAGACGTTGATGCTCAATGGCAAAATTAAACCGAACGGCCGGTGAAGACGTTAATGCTCAAAGGCGAAATTAAACCGAACGGCCGGAGAACTGACTGTAGTGCGACATTGAAATACCGATTGGCCGGAGTACTAATTGATTTTGGTTTGTATTGGGTGAATCGGTGACTGGGTTCTTTGGTTTGTAGTGGTGAATCAGTGAATGAGTTCTCCAAAAAGGAGAGAAGCAGGTTTGTTTTTTAGGGCCAACCAAGTAAGGCAGTAACGCTTCTTTCATTTTATTCCTGTTTAAATTTAAAAAAAATAAAAATCTGGTGAAAGTCAGTGGGGGCACTTGCCCCCACATGCCCCGGTCTAAATCCACCCCTGAACAGTGGTATCAGAGCTAGGCTCTATCGGGCGTAGGCGGCATGTCCTGTCGATGTGTTCGCTAAAGGTGGGATTGTTGAGTATCTAGCGTCCCACATCGCTGGGATAGAGTGAGGCAAAGTGCCTCATAAAGGATGGAACCCCGCTTAATGTGCACGAGGCCTTTTAAAACTATGTGGGCTCAGGTCCGAAGCGGACAAGATCTTGTTACATGGGAGGTGGGCAAGTCCAATAAATCTGTGATTCACATACATGAATTCTTTGCACTATATTTGTCAACCACTTCCATTTGTGAAAATCAATTTCTTCGCAGTATATCAATGTGTATGCTTGTGCTGCTTGCAATCACCAACGCAGGAGATGTCAACTCCGGCCAACAAATGAACTGAAGAATTTCAAAATGTTCACCGGATTTACGGCATCAACAACTTGATTAGAATCGTACTCGCTTCCTAAGCATCTCAGGCATAAGAATGCGGAAACTCTAATTTTAGAGGAAACGATGAGGAAATTTTAAATTTTGATATGAATTTCGGGAGTTAAGAACCATGTAATTAATTCTTCTTGTGTTTAATCTAACCATTATGTTTTTTTTTTTGAAAGGCTAAAAACTTTATTAATCTCTGAAAAGTACAAAGATTAAAAGGGAAGATGGAAAAAGATACGACTAGTGGAAGCGAAGAGCCACTAGACGAGACCATCCACATCAGACCCCAGGATAGCAAGATGCCAACCTAATAGAAGAATCACAACAAAGCTTAAAGACATACCCAAAAGAAGCATAAAAGAGGAAATCAAAAACTAGATTACAAGGAATCCAAAATGCTTTGAAGCCTGAAGAAGAAGTCGTCCATAGAGAAATCCTTGCATCCATCTTTGGCCTTAACCCAAAGAGCCAGTCTAATCTTTATAAGATCAAAGCTCTTGACCCAATCCGGAACAGAACCTTCAAAGATCAATGAGTTTCTAACATTCCAGATGGTCCATAATACTGCTAGTGGTGTAACTTCCCAAATCATTCTTCTTCTTTTGTTCATTTTCCAATCCTTCCACCACATTAGAAGGCTAACTATTGAAGGAGGAGCGACCCATTGAACTCCCCACCATAACAGAATTTTAGACCAAATTTGCCAAACTGGTTGACAATGCAAAAAAAGATGATCGGCTGTTTCAATAAAATTGGAGCAGAATTTGCATATTGCTTCTTCCTCGTGCAAAAAACCAATCCTCAAAAGGTATTCACCAGACTTGATTTTTCCAAGGTGCACAAGCCAGCTGAAACATTGAACCCTGTACGGTGCCACATTCCTCCAAATTAAATCAAAAGCCGCAGTAGAATAAAGAGATTGAGGGTTTGCCAAATTATAAAGAGATTGGACAGAGAACACTTTAGAAGAGTTGGCAACCCATATAAGTTTGTCTGCTGAACTATCAGATCCCACAATACCTGATCCATCCAATAAAGAAACTAATTCCATCAGAAGATCCTTTTCCCAATCATAAAGCCTCCTTCTGAAATTAAATACCCATTGATGAGAATCTAATCTTCTTGCCAAAACCTCACTAATGAGCTCATCTTTGTAACCGACCAATCTGAAAATAGGTGGAAATGCCTCAGCTAAAGTTTGATTGCCCAACCAATTATCAAGCCAGAAGAGAGTTTGCTTGCCATCTCCAACCTTGATGATTGCATTACTTGAGAAAATTGAGTACATGTCTGGGTTCCTTTCCTTGGTTTGTATAATATCTCTCCAAATTGTAGAAACATTTCTGGTGATGTCTAATTTGGGTGACCAATTGCTTTCATTCATTTTGTATTTAGCCTTGATGACCTTTCTCCAAGGGGCATCCTTCTCCATTCCATACCTCCACCACCATTTCATCAACAAAGTATCATTCATCTCTCTTATGTTTTTAATCCCAAGTCCTCCATTGCCCCTCCCTTGAGTGATCTTAGACCAAGCAACCAAATGAATTTTTCTAACAAGATCAGAACCTCCCCACAAGAATTTTGCTTGAATTGCTTCAATACTTCTTGCCACCCCCTCTTGTATTTTAAACAGAGACAAATAAAAAATGGGCAAGCTACATAGTACAGATTTGATTAAAACAATTCTACCACCTAGTGATAGATATCTCCTTTTCCATGATGCTAATTTTGCCTTAAATCTGTCGATAATTGGTTTCCAGGTGGATTTCCTCTTTGGGCTTGCCCCTAAAGGAAAGCCCAAGTATTTGACAGGAAGGCTTTGCACTTGACATCCAAGAGTTTGAGCTAGAATCTGCAGATCTTCTTCAGCGACACCCACTCCACATAGGATTGTTTTGTGAAAATTTATTCTAAGACCAGAAATTTCCTCAAAGTCACAAAGAATCTTTTTGACCACCTGCACTTCTTCAAGATTGGCTTTACAGAAAACCAAAGTATCATCAGCAAACTGGAGGTGAGTAATAACAGGACCATCGTTACCAATTACCAATCCATTCAAAATACCTTGGTTTTGGAGCCCTTTTAAACAACCAGTTTAGACCTTCAACAGCGATTATGAAAAGAAAAGGAGAAATAGGGTCTCCTTGCCTTACCCCCTTTTGCATTTGAAACTCCATAGTGGGAGACCCATTGACCAAAACAGATACCCAAGTAGATTGGAAGCATGCCTTCATCCATTTGATCCAAAGTCTAGAAAAACCCATCAGATTCAACATTCTCAGAATATACTTCCAATTTAGATTGTCAAAAGCTTTCTCAAAGTCCAATTTGATAACAAGACCTTGCTTTCTTCTTTTTTTCCAACCATCCACAATTTCATTGGCAATGAGTATACCATCTTGAATGTTTTTCCCTCCTGAAAAAGCAGATTGCACTTTGGGGATCTTTCCATTTTTGTGAAACTCCTTCAGAAACTCCATGATCTCCTTTTTCATAAAATTCTAGCTCTTTTTTATACTTAACATGTTGAATCCGTCTGGTCCTGGAGCTTTATTCCCATCAGATGACTTGATGACGTTCCAAACTTCTACCTCTGTGATTTCAGCAGTAAGAAAGGTGGCCATCTCAGAGTTTAGGGAAACACCCTCTCTGACTCCAATGAAAGGTCTTAACACCTTTGCTTCCATAAATTGGTTTTTGAAGTGGTTGAACACAGCCTCCTTGATTTGTTCAGGTTCTTCAATGAGAACCCCATCCACAGATAGAGAACTGATCAGATTTCTTCTTTGTCTATTTGAGGCCATAATGTGAATTTTTTTTGTGTTTTTATCACCCAAAAGTTGCCAATTAACCCTGGATTTTTGGAGCCACATACGCTCCAAAGACCTGCTCAAGTTCCACACTTCCGCATTAAGGGATCTTCTAAGTACTTTGTCTTCTTCAGAAATGTTGCCCTCCTCAGCTTGAATATCCAGATTATGAAGGTCTAGCTCCACCTGATCCAATTTATGTTGAGTGTTTCCAAAAGTCTCTTTGGCCCAAACTTTGAGTGCTTCTTTTGATTCTTTCAACGTTTGGGAGATCCTTAAAGCTGCCCATTTGTCTCTCTGATCAACATTCCATGCCTTTTCCATCACTTCCAAACATTCCTTGTTTTCAAGCCAAGCATTGAAAAACCTGAAAGGCTTAGGCTCCCATTCTATATCATCCTCCATCAGTAATATTGGGCAATGGTCAGAAAGAGATCTTGGAAGACCCCATTGCTTAAGATTAAAGTGGTCCAACCATTCAGAGTGAAATAGAAACCTGTCTAACCTGCTCCATTTCTCATCATCCTGGGAATTGGACCAAGTAAAAGATCTGCCAAGAAGTTGGAGATCCACAAACTCCATGTCTTGAATAAAGTTATTCAAATCTCTCATTCCTCTATCTCTGTTTGAAACACCTTGTCTTTCATCTGGATTCCTAATTTCATTTAAATCACCCCCTAGACACCAAGGTGAATGAAAATGATTTCTGAGTCTCCCCAATATCTCCCAAAACTTGCTTCTATCAGCCACACCACAAGGACCAAAGCATTAACAATCGTATAGTTGAACTGCGAATTAATGATTCCTTGAATGAGAAGAAATTTTTTGTTGCAACAAGCTTCAACTAGAGAAAAGCAGCTAGAGTTCCAAATGCATAATAAACCTCCAGCAGATTCAACAACATCTACAGCTAGAAAACCAAAATCGCTATGTCCCCAGATAGAGCTTACGAAGTATTTGTTAATTGTTCTCAATTTGGTTTCTTGAAGTAAGAGAAAATCCACCCCCCTATCCCTGACAAGCTTTTTGAGTTTGCCTCTTTTCTCCTTCTTCCCCAAACCCCTGATGTTCCAAGATAATAGCTTCATGATGGTGGAGGTCTACTGAGAAAGAACTGTATTTGCTGCATCGAAATCCATGATTTTGCTTATAGCCTCCTCATCATCTCCCATGTAGTCTTCACCTATAATTTTTGACACTGTCCAGGCAGCTTCTTCTTCATCTAAAATAATTATGTTCCTGTTTTTGATGCCATCCGAAGAGATCGATAGAGCTGCTGCTGCTATTGCTGCCCTGAAAACCACATTGTTCTTCTTTCTTCCTCCTTTCTCCTTTTTTGGAATCCCAATTAATTCCTCAACAGATTTTTGCTTCCTTTTGAATTTTTCTGACCCTTTTTTCTTAGAAACTCCATCCAGCTTTCTGTTGAAAGGCACTACACTCCAGCTGGAGTAATGATCATCTTCATTAATTTCAATTGGAAAGGGATTTTTGGAAATCACATTCTGAAGAAGAATTGGATTGGAAAACGAGTTTTGGCTATTAAAGCCAGTATCTCTCATAACTCCTGTAGAACAAATAGATGCAACCTTTGCACTACCCACTGGTAATTGAAAATGCTGCATATTCCCTGATGTTTCCAATGCTTGTTTATAATTGACAATTTGTAGCCTTTCCTTGACATGTTCTGTCCCAACCACCTCCATAATTGCTCCCATACCAGGCGTTTCATCTACTCCCTCTTCCTCCGACATAGTTTTGTTGTTTGGACTGCAAATTTCTAGAATTTTTCGATTGCCAGCATCCGTTTCTGAATGTTTAAAATCTACTGCTGCATTTTTTTCCATCTCAGCATTATGCACCACTTCATTCATCTTGTCATCATTATTATCCTCCAGTTTGTCATCATCATTTTGTTTGGACTCATCATCCCTTTCATCATCCTTCATTTTAATCATCGATTGAGAGGCTAGAATATCAGAAGAAAACATATTATCTTTAATTATTTGGAACGAATCATCCTCTTCCACTCTAACATTGTAACATTTGCCAAGAATATCCAATTGAATTGAGCCCATGATTTTCTGAACTTGATCAGTTGCAATAAGCCCACATAATGTTGCCACATATTGAAGTAGCTAGCAGACCCAACCCAAGACACACCCTGCTGCTAGAGTGGCCAACATTCTCACTTGAAAATCTGAGAGGTGCATTGTTTCTGTGACCAAGGTAAATATAGAGTTAGCAATCCAAAACACGAAGTTGACCATAGTTGCAAATAGTTTTTTTTGGTTTGCCAGGAGGGTTAGAAAATAACAACACCACAAACAGAATGAACAACCGACGCTTCTTTGGTTTTTTTCCCTCTGAATTTATAGGCAGTTGACCGTCTCTCTCTTCCCCTGAATTTCTCCTTTATACCAGACTCAAAATAGTTGATTACCCAGTACCGTACAATCCCCTTTTATTCTGTTATGATAATAAATGTAATACATAGTTGAGGGTGTATTTTTGTAATTCTTGTAATGTGAGGGAGAGTTAGGAGGTTGTTACAAAATAGTGGGAGGGAAAACAGTATAAGTAGGAGGAAGTCTCCCTTTACCTGTATGTTGATTTTACGTGAAATGCAATTCTTTGAACTCTCTCTCTCTCTCTCTCTCTCTCTCTCTCTCTCTATTCTATTTCTATTATTCTCTTATCTTCTTCCCTAGCCATTACATTGGTATCTTCTTCACTCTGGTATCATTAGACCAAGTGTAAGCCCCTATTCTTCACCTGTTCTGTTAGTTAAAAAGAAGGATGGAACTTGGAGGATGTGTGTGGATTACAGATCCCTTAACAATGCAACTATTAAAGACAAATTCCCTATTCCAGTGATAGATGAACTCTTGGATGAACTATGTGGAGTCAAGTACTTTTCTAAATTAGACCTAAGGTCAGGCTATCATCAAATAAGAGTAAACCCTGTGGACATTGAGAAAATTGCATTCAAAACTCATGATGGCCATTATGAGTTCCTAGTGATGCCCTTTGGGCTCACAAATGCCCCTTCTACATTTCAAAGTTTGATGAATGAGGTTTTTAGACCCCTCTTGAGACAGTTTGTGTTAGTATTTTTTGATGACATATTGGTATATAGTCAGACCTTGGGAGATCATTTGCAGCACCTAAGGGTCACTTTGCATCTGCTTAGGCAACATCATTTGTTTGCCAAGATGTCTAAGTGTGTGTTTGGCAAGTCAGAGCTAGAATATTTGGGGCATACGATGTCTGCCAAGGGGGTTTCAGTAGAGCCTACCAAGCTACAAGCTATCTCTACCTAGCCACTACCAACCACAGTCAGAGAATTGAGGGGATTTCTAGGTTCTCACTGGTTACTATAGACGATTTGTACAAAATTATGGCAGAATTTGTTCTCCACTTCATGGGTTACTCAGAAAGGGGTCTTTTGAATGGACACCTGAAGCCACATCAGCCTTTCAACAATTAAAGGATGCAATGACCTCTGAACCAGTCTTAGCTTTGCCTAATTACCATAAACTTTTTGTTCTAGAATCAGATGCCTCTGGTACTGGGTTAGGGGTTGTGCTCATGTAGGAGGGGCATCACATAGCTTATTGGAGTAAGGGTTTATCAGCTAGGGGTCAAGCACTCTCTATTTATGAGAAGGAACTTATGGCAGTGGTGTTGTCAGTTCTTAAATGGATGTACTACCTGTTGGGCAGATCATTTCTCATTAAAACAGATCATTAGAGCTTGAAATACCTATTAGAACAAAGGGTGGGAACACCTTTTCAGTAGAAGTGGATCACCAAGCTATTAGGCTTTGATTATACAATAGCTTATAAACGTGGCAAGGACAACATTGCTGCAGATGCTTTATCCACGAAAGGAGAGTTGGCTAGTGCAGATGACCCCATAGCCACATTCCATGCCCTCTCTTGTGTTACAACCAGCTGGCTTGAGGAAGTAAAGTCAAGTTGGGAGATTGATGCTTCCCTCAAACAAATGATCCAAGACCTACATCAAGGGCACAATCGTTCTAGCTATGTGTGGGAGCATGATATTCTAACCTACCATGACAGGTTGGTGGTGGGAAATACACCTGTTAGGAAGAAATTGATACATGAGTTCCACTCTTCTTCACTGGGAGGTCATTCAGGTGTAAGCAAGATAGTTAAGAGATTACAAAAAAATTCTATTGGAAGGGACTCCAGCAAGATGTGGCTCTTATTATTTCAGAATGCGACACTTGTCAGAGGTTTAAAAGTGAAAATGTCAAATACCCAGGCCTTTTGCAACCTCTTCCCATTCCTAACAGGACTTGGTCTGATATCTAAATGGATTTTATAGATGGCCTACCAAATTCCCAAGGGAAGACTGTGATCTTTGTGGTAGTGGACAGGCTAACAAAATATGGGCACTTTATGGCTTTATCCCATCCTTATTCTGCAAAAGATGTGGCCCAAGTGTTCTTTGATCATGTGTTTAAACTGCATGGCCTACTGTTAGCACCTTGATCTTTCAAGCGTGCTAACGCTGGACTTAGGGTGGCACCTTGCACCCAAGTTAGGCAGCGAGGACAAGGCATGAGTAGGAGGCATGCCGTGGCAAGGTGAAGTGTTGGCCGGTGTCAACATAGTCCCGTTATCGAGTAAGCTATGATGGTTGCACGTGAAGGCCCAAGATATATTGTGGCATGGATGCATGAAGTTGCAGCAAGCTTGTGGGGCAAAGCAGTCAGGAATTTGACTAAGGCATTGAGCTGGGGCATAGTGACGAATTTGGCTAAGGCATGGATAAGAACAAGCAGTTACCGGTAGTTACATTCAGCACATGTTGCTGGCATGCATGGACAGGTGTTCCAAGCAGAATTGACGGGCAGTTATTTCCAGCAAGCAAGGCCAAGCAGTTACTTGATGTGCTGGCGGATTATGGGCAAGCCAACACAACCCTAGGCAGTTTGGGATGTCAACTGCAGATCATGGGCAGTTACCATGATCTCATGTATGCTGTATTTTCGTATTCCTGATTGTAAGCCTACTTAGGCACTTCATTTTCGAGTCTAAGGCAGAGGGGGATGTTCTGTTTAGTACTCTAAGGTGTTTCCTTGTATTGTTAGTGCAATACAAGGTTGGGATGGTTCCCGTAAACGTGTGTATGCTTGCTAGACGTTCATAGTCATTTTGTGTGTGTGTGTAAACACTTGTTGGCTGAATCAAGTTGCTGGGAACTTGGTGCCATCACGGGAAAAATTCTGAGTTGGTTTTTAACCCCGTGACAGTTTGGTATCAGAGCTCCGGGTTCGAAGCATGGTGAATGCTGCGATGGACGCACTGCGGGAACGAGTTACACAGTTGGAAAAGCTTGTTGGTGCCGACGAATCTGATGAGGAAGTCACCTTGGTGGATCGTTTGGATGCCGGGTTGAGTTCGATCGAGTCCCATAAATTGGCTCACGAATCACACGTCACTCAGACCGAAGCCAAGTTCGCGGAGATGATGGCAGATGTGGCAAAGCTCTCAGATGGCATGAAGGACAAAGTTTCCAATATTGAATCAGACTTGTTGGTGGTAAAGAGGGCCTTTCTCGGTCTCTCAGACGGTCATGATAATCGTGTTAACATGAAGGTTCCCGAACCAAAGGCTTTCGGCGGTACCCGAAATGCCAAGGAGTTGGAAAACTTTCTTTGGGATATGGAGCAGTATTTCCCTGCTGCTCGTGTTCCAGAGGGAGAAAGGGTGACAATTACAGCGATGTATCTCACTGGGGATGCGAAGCTCTGGTGGAGAACTCGGTCGGAGGATGAAGTTCGTCCAAAGATTGAGACGTGGGAGTCGCTGAAAAAGGAACTTAAGGAGCAGTTCCTTCCTTGCAATGCTTCATGGCTTGCAAGGGAATCGCTGAAACGATTGAAGCATACGGGTACGGTGCGAGATTACGTGAAGGAATTCAGTTCTCTGATGTTGGACATCAAGAACATGTCGGAAGAGGATAAGTTGTTCAATTTCATGTCGGGTCTACAAAATTGGGCACAATTGGAACTACGAAGGCTGGGAGTTAAAGACTTGCAATCGGCTATGGCCGCTACCGACGGTTTGGCAGATTTCAAATTGACAAACAAGTCCAACTCTTTTGAATCCAGCAGTTCGAAATCGAAAGACAAGAACAAGAAGAAGGATGAGAAGAAAGTTGGTTCAAAGAAGTGGGACAAGGGTCAGAAATTATGCTTGATGACTTTGAACTCAACGAGTAACATCTCTTTGAAAGTTGGTAACTGGAGCGGGCAGATTGACTTGATGGTGTATCCGCTTGATGACTTTGAACTCATATTGGGGAATGAGTTCTTCTTGGCTGCGAAAGTGGCTGTGATGCCATATCTCGGTGGGATTTTAATTGCTGATGAGAAACAACCCTGCTTTGTGCCGCGACATGTGAAAGACAAGCGGATCAGAGAAGGGGCGGGTGGTTGGATATCGGTAATTCAAGTACAGAAAGGGCTAAAGAAGGGGGAAGCGACTTACCTTGTTGCACTGGTTGAGATCAAGCCAGATGTGCATGTCGAAGTCCCGGACGAAGTGGCTAATTTGTTGAAGGAGTTTGCAGATGTGATGCCTCCAGAATTTCCAAAGTCCCTTCCTCCAAGGCGTGCTACGGATCATAAGATTGAGTTGGTACCAGGTGCTAAGCCTCCAGCTAAAGCCCCTTATCGGATGGCTCCTTTGGAACTTGCTGAATTGAGGAAGCAGTTGACAGAATTGCTTGATGCTGGCTTGGTGCAGCCCTCTAAAGCTCCTTATGGTGCCCCGGTATTGTTCCAAAAGAAGCAGGATGGGTCTTTCCGAAAGTGTGTGGACTATCGGGCGCTGAACAAAGTTACAGTGAAGAACAAGTATCCTGTCCCGTTGGTGACTGATCTCTTTGATCGACTTTGCAAAACATCCTACTTCACCAAGTTGGATCTCCGCTCGGGCTATTGGCAGGTTCGAGTTGCGGAGGGTGATGAGGCAAAGACCACGTGCGTTACTCGGTATGGTTCCTTTGAGTTTCTAGTCATGCCTTTCGGTCTTACAAATGCCCCTGCTACATTTTGTAATCTCATGAATGATGTCTTTTATGACTGTGTTGATCGATTTGTAGTCGTGTACTTGGATGATATTGTAATCTATAGTGAGTCTTTGGTAGATCACTTGACCCACCTTAGAGATGTGCTGTCTAGATTGAGAGAGCACAAATTGTATGTAAAGATGGAAAAGTGTGAATTTTCCCAGCAAGAAATTAGATTTTTGGGGCATGTAATCAGTAAGGGTCATTGTAAAATGGATAGGCGGAAGGTCCAAGCAATTTTGGATTGGCCACCGCCTACCAAAGTGTCCGAATTACGTTCTTTCTTGGGTTTGGCTAACTATTACAGGAAGTTCATCCACAATTACTCCAAGAAAGCAGCGCCTTTGACGGAGTTGCTCAAGAAGGAACAAAGTTGGCAGTGGGATGCGGGCTGCCAAGAGGCATTTGAAAAGCTTAAGATTGCGGTGGCAAGTGAGCCAGTGCTGCGCTTGCCCAACTTTGAGTTACCCTTTGAAGTTCACACAGATGCATTGGATAAAGCTATCGGTGGGGTGCTAGTTCAGAAGGGTCATCCAGTAGCCTTTGAAAGCCGGAAGTTGAATGATGCAGAGCGGAAGTATTCTGCTCATGAGAAGGAAATGACGGCAGTGATGCATTGCTTGATAACCTGGCGGGTTTACTTGCTCGGGACGAAGTTTCTGGTATTGACGGACAATGTTGCTAACACCTTTTTCAAGGTGAAAAAGAAACTTTCACCAAGGCAAGCCCATTGGCAGGAATACTTGGAGGAGTATGATTTTGTTGTGCGATACTGCGGAAGTCACAACGATTCTAGCAAGCACAATCAATCTAGAAACAAGAACAATAAAGATGAAGAACGCTAAGAAAGCAAGAAAACCAAGCACACAAGAACACGAGATTTACGTGGTTCACTACACAGGCTGTGTAGCTAATCCACGGGGGGAAGGGACGAATCAATCCACTATAATCAATAAGGATTACAATCTCCAATCTCCTCTCGATGTTTCTCTCAGTCTCTCTGGGTTTCTCTCTCTAAACAAGTTTAGACTTCTTAACCCTAAAACTGATAAAAACGCACTTTAATAAGCTGCTGTACGTCGCCTTCGTCCGGACCAAGACCCGGCTCGTCCGGACCAAGGTTGCTGAGATCAAACGGAGCGCTGCAGGACCCTTTTCGTCCGTCCGGACCCGTCGGACCGGGCCCGGACCAACTGCGGACCAACTGCGGACGAACACTGCTGCGACCTCCAGAATCGTACCACGAGTGCTGGTCCGGACCACCATTACCTTGGTCCGGACCAGAGATGCTGCGAGCACCATTTTGAAGCCACACTCAACAAATCTCCACCTTGGCTTCAAACTAAACCATCCTGAAGAAAGCTTGATGTAACCCCCAACTGCACTCCCTTTACGGGTATGAGTGCTCCACCCTCAAGTCCTCAATCAATAACGGAGAACATGGAGCAAGTTCAAGCAATGCTCAAACTTCTCCCTCGGAACCGGCCACAACATATCGAGACGCATTCTCATCGGTGTGAACCTTTGACAAAGTTAGGTCACTGATGCTAACAACTCCCGAATCTGTGATACCGCACATCAATATGCTTTGTCCTTGCGCTGTATACTTGATTCTTCGCCAAGTGAATTGCACTCGATCATGTCACAATGCAAAGAACACACATCTGCATGAAACCAAGTTCACTAACCAACCCCTTAAGCCAAACTGCTTCTTTATTTGCCTCGATCCACGCCATGTACTCGCTGCCTCTGTAGTCGATAAAGCCACTTTGTATCTGAAGAGTAGACTTCCAACAGACGGGACCTCCGGAAAACATAAATGCATACCTGTCATCGACCTACGAGTCGAGATTCCCGGCATAATCTGAATCCACATAGCCCACCACGTCTTCGAAGCCTCTTTCGATCAAACACTATCCCCGATCACGAGTGCCCGCGAGATATCTCGAAAACCCATTTAATTTGCATTCCAATGCTCCTTTCCCGGGTTTGCCATATACCTGCGACCACACTAATCGCATGCGATATGTCCGGTCTTGTACACACCATCGAGATACATGAGACACCCAACGCATTCGCATAGGGCACCTCCTCCATGCACTTTATCTCATCCTCTCGAACTAGGACTCATCTTGGCGAAAGTTTGAAGTGAGACGCAAGTGGGGTACTTACGGACTTGGAATCTTGCATGTTGAACCTCTGCAACACTTTACGCAAATAACCACTCGAGACAACCTCAAGCGACCAGCCCCATACATCACGGTGAATTTCAATCCCAAGAATCTTCTTGGCGGCTCAAGATCTTTCATGTCAAATTCACACTGTTCAACATCGACTTCAACTTCCCAATTTCCTGCTTGCTTTTTCTTTTGCTACTGCATGTCATCAACATATAAAGCAAGTATAATATAAGAACCATCGAAAGGACGCGATAGTATATGCAGATCATACTCACAGTAGCGTGTACCCATGCGACACCATGAACAAATCAAAACGTTTGTACCACTTTGCACTGGAAGGCTGCTTCAAGCCATACAATGACTTCTTCAACAAACACACATACTCCTCCTTACCAGGTTCCTTGAAGCCTTCAGGCTGTTGCATGTAAATCTGCTCGTCTAAGTCTCCATGGAGGAAAGCAGTTTTAACATCAAGCTGCTCTAACTCCATGTCATGCATCGCGACCATTGCTAAAAGTACACGGATAGAAGTGTGCTTCACAACCGGTGAAAAAATTTCATTATAGTCCACTCCTTCCTTCTGTGAATAACCTTTAGCAACTAACCGAGCCTTGTACTTTTCACCCTCTTTCTCTGACAACGCTTCCTTTTTTCGATACACCCATTTGCACCCAACGGCCTTCTTCCCCTTAGGCAATTTCACCAATTCCCAAGTTTTATTCTTGTAGAGCGACTCCATCTCTTCTGACATTGCTACAAGCCATTTGTCGTTGTCGATCTTTTTGTAGCATCCTTGTAAGACAATGGATCTCCACTTTGCCCGACCACCAAAGCGAAACTAACCATGTCCTCAAAACCATACCGAATCGGAGGTTTGTGAACCCGTTTTCCCTTCCTTTCGCGATTTGTGTAAGGCTCCTCTTGTTCTTGTGGGTCGTGATCAACATCACTGTATCATTGAATGAACCCGGGCTCCTCAAGCTCCACCTTGACTACGGATTTCTCCTTGGACCCCCAGTTCTGTCTCATCATTCCGATTCAACATAAATGCCTCATCAAACACAACGTCCTGTGATCACCCTTTTTTAGTGCCTCGGGATCCCGGCTGTATCCTTTGACACCCTTTTCATACCCAAGAAAGATACACTTTCTGGACTTGGGATCAAGCTTGACCTCTCCTTATCCGGCACATGCACATAAGCCGGACAGACCAAAGATTCTCAAATCGACAACTTAAGCTGGTTTACTGACTAAACCTCTTGTGGGATCTTGAAATCAATGGTCAAGAAGGAGACTTGTTAATGAGAAAACATGCCGTGTTGGCTGCCTCTGCCCAAAATACCTTTGGCAACCTTGCATTCAACCGCATACATCCGCCCTCTCTGTCAAGGTTACTTCATCCTTTCGCTACTCCATTTTTTGTGGAGTCCTTTTGACTATGTAGTGTCGAGTAATCCCCTCGAATCGCGAAGGCCAAAAACTCCTTTTCCACTGTACTCTGTCCCCATTGTCGGTTCAAATACTTTATCTTTTTCCCTTCGAGTTTCAACTTTGTGCTTTCCAAGTTTTAAACGTAGCAAACACATCGGACTTATGCTTCAAAAAATAAACCCATACCTTTTCTAATAGTCATCAATGAAGTGACAAAGTAATGAGCACCACTTTGTGAGAAGATATGGTAACTGGACCCCAGACATCTGAATGAACATAATCGAGGACTTCCTTGCTTGTATGAACACCTGTCTTGAAACTGACTCTGTGCTGCTTCCCATACACGCAATACTTGCAGAAATCCATCTTGCACGCCTTGACTCCCTTCAACAAGTCACGCTTATGAAGCTCCAACATACCACGCTCACCCATATGGCCAAGCCGCATATGCCAAAGTCTCGTGTCATCAGTGCTAGATTCTGCAGGTGTGGAGATAGCAACTCCACCTACAACTGTGTCCCCAATCAATTTGTACAAATTACCCACCTTCTGTCCCTTCATTAGCACTAAAGCTCCTCTGCTAATTTTCATTGCTCCACCTTGTGCTGTGTACATACACCCAGCTGAATCTAATGCTCCCAAAGAGATTAAATTCTTCCTAAGTTCAGGCACGTGTCTGACATTCCCCAAAACCCTCACAACTCCATCAAACATCTTAATTTTCACGGTACCGATTCCAATGGCTTTGCAAACTGCATCATTACCCATTAGAACCGTACCACCATTGCAAGGCTTATAATTGTCAAACCACTCCTTATTAGGGCACATATGATAAGAGCAACCAGAATCCAAAATCCATGACTCTGAAAGAAAATTGCTACCTGAAGAAACGGAGAGTAAATCTGCGTCGACGTCACTGTCTGATTTGTCCTCCGCAATACTAACGGATTCCATATTCTTCTTCCCTTTTTTCGCCTCTGCAAGAAGATTTTTCAAATCCTCGCATTGATTTTTGTAGTGCCCCATCTTGTGACAAAAGTGACACTCCACATCCTTTTTCGTGTTCGACCTCCCTCTCGACTGCGACCTTTCCCGATTTGAACCTCCCTTCCCTTTTGACTTGCTTCTACCTCGGCTCGACTGTGGCTTAGAGACAAAAAGACCTTGATCTGCATCAACATTATCATCCCTCCTCATCTTCTCATGAGACAAAAAGGGTCTTGGTAACCTCATCGAGTGACAAGGTTTCCTTCCCATACATAATCGTAGTCACCCAGGATGATCATATGAAGGAGGCAGTGATGCTAACAACAGGATAGCCTTATCCTCCTCATCAAGCGTTACTCCAAAACCCACCAGTTGCGAGTTCAGCATATTATAGGAATTTAAATGTTCTAATAGATTCGTACCTTCCTTCATCTCGCAATCCATCCGTACAACTGTTTCTTGACATACAGCTTGTTGGTCAGATTCTTCCTCATGTACAAACCCTCGAGTTTTTTCCAGATCGCCTCTGCCGTCTCTGAGTCTAACACGTTGTGAATAACTTCATCGCCTAGGTTTAGACGAATAGAACTGGCTGCCTTAGCGTCAAGATCATCCCAAACACTGTCATCATCATCATCTCATGCAGCTTCTTCGTCTTCCCGTCTAAAGCCTTTGAGACACCTTGTTGGATCATAATATTCTTCATCCGCCGCTGCCACAAAGAGAAGTTATTCTTACCGGTGAACTTCTCCACCTCATACTTGGTATTCGACATCTTTAGTGAAACCCTAGATTGAAACCCTAACTGGGTACTCTGCTAGAAACCCTAACCAAGAGCTCTGATACCACTTTGTTGTGCGATACTGCGGAAGTCACAACGATTCTAGCAAGCACAATCAATCTAGAAACAAGAACAATAAAGATGAAGAACGCTAAGAAAGCAAGAAAACCAAGCACACAAGAACACGAGATTTACGTGGTTCACTACACAGGCTGTGTAGCTAATCCACGGGGGGAAGGGACGAATCAATCCACTATAATCAATAAGGATTACAATCTCCAATCTCCTCTCGATGTTTCTCTCAGTCTCTCTGGGTTTCTCTCTCTAAACAAGTTTAGACTTCTTAACCCTAAAACTGATAAAAACGCACTTTAATAAGCTGCTGTACGTCGCCTTCGTCCGGACCAAGACCCGGCTCGTCCGGACCAAGGTTGCTGAGATCAAACGGAGCGCTGCAGGACCCTTCGTCCGGTCCCGGTCCGGACCCGGTCCGGACCAACTGCGGACCAACTGCGGACGAACACTGCTGCGACCTCCAGAATCGTACCACGAGTGCTGGTCCGGACCACCATTACCTTGGTCCGGACCAGAGATGCTGCGAGCACCATTTTGAAGCCACACTCAACAGATTTTGAGTGGAAGCATAAGCCGGGGCGACACAATCAGGTTGCCGATGCACTTAGTCGCAAGGAAGTGCAAGAGTATGTGGCTGCTATCACTCGGGTTGAGTCAGATCTTGTGGACAGAATTCGGGGGAATGCCAAGACAGATGCTGAGTATCAACGGTTGGTTAAGCAAGTCGAAGAGGGCACTGTTCGTAGAGTTCGTAGATATTGGCTTGAGGACGGCCTTCTCCATGCCAAAGGAGATCGGCTGTATGTTCCAATACTTGGGGGATTGAGACAAGAGTTGCTAAGGGGAAACACATGATCCACAGTGGGCTGGTCATCGGGGAAGGCATTGAATGTTGGCTTTGTTATCGAGATCTTATTACTGGCCAAAGATGGAGGATGATGTGGAAGCCTATGTCAAAACTTGTTTGGTGTGCCAGCAAGATAAGACGGAGCGCAAGAAAGAGGCCGGGCTGTTACAACCTCTACCAGTTCCCGAGAAACCATGGGTATGTGTGTCTATGGATTTCATTACTGGTTTACCTAAAGTTGATGGTATGCGTTCAATCATGGTGGTTGTTGATCGTTTCTCTAAGTATGTTGTGTTTATTCCTGCACCACATGAGTGTAATGCCGAAGTTGCTGCTGATTTGTTTTATAAGTTTGTGGTGAAGTACTTTGGGTTGCCGGAAGATATTGTGAGTGACAGGGATACAAGATTTACTGGTTGGTTCTGGACAGTTTTGTTCAACTTGATGGGTTCCGGGTTGAAATTTTCCACAGCAAATCATCCATAAATTGATGGGCAGACGGAACGGATCAATGCGCTGATGGAAGAGTACTTGAGGCACTATGTTACAGCGAGCCAAAAGAATTGGGTGGAGTTGTTGGATAGTGCTCAGTTTTGCTACAATCTGCACAGAACTTCGAGAACCGATCGGTTTGAGTCCATTTGAGTTGGCATCAGGTCAACAGCCCCTTACTCCTCAATGAGGTGGCAAGGACTCGTACGGGCGGTAGGTGTCCCGCTGCGTACAGATTTGCTCGGGCTAAGCAGGAATTGCTTGAGGAAGCTAAGGATAGCTTATCGAAGGCGGCCAAGCGAATGAAGAAGTATGTGGACCAAGGGAGGAGATCACTTGAGTTTCAAGTTGGGGATAAGGTGTTGCTGAAACTTACTCCCCAAATCTGGAAGAAAATCAATGCCAAGACGAGGCATCGTGGCTTGATTCCTCGATACGATGGTCCCTTTGAAGTTGTAAAGAAAGTGGGGAATGTTGCTTATCGGTTGAAACTGCCGGAAAAGGCGGAGACTCTATGGCAGTTCGAAAAGCAAGTGGAGGAGTACCTACAAACGTTACCGACGAGGACGTCGGCCTCTTCTAGTGGGGGTGGTTTGTTAGCACCTTGATCTTTCAAGCGTGCTAACGCTGGACTTAGGGTGGCACCTTGCACCCAAGTTAGGCAGCGAGGACAAGGCATGAGTAGGAGGCATGCCGTGGCAAGGTGAAGTGTTGGCCGGTGTCAACACAGTCCCGTTATCGAGTAAGCTATGATGGTTGCACGTGAAGGCCCAAGACATATTGTGGCATGGATGCATGAAGTTGCAGCAAGCTTGTGGGGCAAAGAAGTCAGGAATTTGACTAAGGCATTGAGCTGGGGCATAGTGACGAATTTGGCTAAGGCATGGATAAGAACAAGCAGTTACCGGCAGTTACATTCAGCACATGTTGCTGGCATGCATGGACATGTGTTCCAAGCAGAATTGACGGGCAGTTATTTCCAGCAAGCAAGGCCAAGCAGTTACTTGATGTGCTGGCAGATTATGGGCAAGCCAGCACAACCCTAGGCAGTTGGGGATGTCAACTGCAGATCATGGGTAGTTACCATGATCTCTTGTATGCTATATTTTCGTATTCCTGATTGTAAGCCTACTTAGGCACTTCATTTTCAAGTCTAAGGCAGAGGGGGATGTTCTGTCTAGTACTCTAAGGTGTTTCCTTGTATTGTTGGTGCAATAAAAGGTTGGGACGGTTCCCGTAAACGTGTGTATGCTTGCTAGACGTTCATAGTCATTTTGTGTGTGTGTGTAAACACTTGTTGGCTGAATCAAGTTGCTGGGAACTTGGTGCCATCACGAGAAAAATTCTGAGTTGGTTTTTAACCCCGTGACACCTACCATCTACCATAGTGTCAGACAAGGATGTTGTATTCACAAACTAATTCTCGCAGGAACTCTTCACCTTGTAGGGGTGTGCTCAGCACTGCTTATCACCCCCAATCTGATGGACAAACTGAAATTTTGAACAAATGTCTGGAAAATTACCTAAGATGTATGACTGGGGACTATCCCAAGCAATGTGCCAAATGGTTAACATTAGCTGAGTGGTGGTACAACACCACATACCATTCAACCATTAAAACTACACCCTACTTTGTAGTATATGGACAAGACCCACAAGACCATACATTCTGTATTTCCAGACCTTCAACAGTGGCAGAAGTGGCAAATTAGCTCAGAGAGAGGGCTGCTATTTTGTCAGGAAATTAAGGGAGAACCTCTCTCAGGCACATCAGAGAATGAAGTATTATGCTGATAAAGGCAGGTCTGAGAGGAGTTTTGAAGTGGGAGATTGGGTATACCTAAGGCTGCAACCCTATAAACAGACCACATTAGCCTTGCAGAGAAACATGGAGTTGTCTCCAAGGTTTTATGGTCCATTCCAGGTGTTACAAAGGATTGGGACAGTAGCATACAAATTACAACTACCAACAACTGCTAAAATTCACTCAGTTTTTCATGTATCCTTGCTCAAAAGGAAGCTTGGAGCCCATATGGTAGCTCAACCTACTTGACCGTGTCGTGCCGAGTCAAAAATAAATATTTAATAACTAGGAATTAACTTTTATTCCAGAGAATAGCGGTTAAGTCCGAGTGTCGATCCACGGGGACAAATTGGCTGAGTTGCATTAATTCCAATTAACTTCTAATTTAATTCAGTAAAAAGATGTTTGATTGGTTGTGAAATTGTTGAACTGAAGAGCGCAATACTTAAAAGTGATTTAAATTGATGGAGAGGGGATCTAGGGTTTAGAATCCACTCCACCCTCGTAACCACAACTTTCGCATAGATTAGGTTGATAATCGAATCACAATGGATTATCGCTAGGGCTTGCAATCCCTATCGATAATCGTCAAGAAAATATGTGTTTGTTAAAAGGCATAGACTATCCCGCAGCACGGACCGTCTCATAGTGCGGCACGATCCGTGTTACGAGCATAATCTATCTCAGAACTCCAAACACAACGTTGAAAACAATTATATGAACTGGTATTTGAAAGCCAGCATACAAATACGCAATAGATTTGGACGAATAAAAATACGATTCCATTGATCTATGAAACCAAATTCTGAACATATAATTTGATTCGACCAACACCCTCACCTACACAAAATAGAATGGTTATTTGGTGTAGAGTTTCATCCTCCCCCTAGATAGGGGGTTTAGCCGGCCATGGAGAGAGTTGAAACGCTTGAAATCGAAGAACTCGCGAAGAACATGAAGAACAATGAGTTTCTCTCTCTAAAGTTGTCTCTCAATATAGTTAGGAACCCTAAAACAATGTTAGGAAGTTCTATTTATACTCGGAGACCTAAAAGTTACATAAAACGCATCCAAAACACTGATTTTCGTGTTCGTTCGACCGGACCAAGATATGGGTGATCCGGACCAGAGAAGTTGGGAGACGTACGTGGGTGAACTCTTTTTCCGGAGGATGCAACATGGGTTGACTACTCTGAAATGCAGAAGAAGTATCCTCACTTTCAGCCTTGAGGATAAGGCTGTTTTTCAAGCCGTAGGGAATGTTATGATAATAAATGTAATACATATTTGAGGGTGTATTTTGTAATTCTTGTAATGTTAGGGAGAGTTAGTTAGGAGGTTGTTACAAAATAGTGGGAGGGAAAACAATATAAGTAGGAGGAAGTCTCCCTTTACCTCTATGTTGATTTTACGTGAAATGCAATTCTTAGAACTCTCTCTCTCTCTCTCTCTCTCTCTCTCTCTCTCTCTCCCTTTACCTCTATGTTGACGGCACTGGTAATCCGAAGATTCATTTGCAAGCATATGTCGGGTCTCTGTCCATACAAGGTGTAGGAAAAGAATGGGTCAAATGTTCCATCAGTCCCTCACTGGGTCAGCTCTACAATGGTTCATGATGCTAGACGATTCAAAGAAGAAGAGTTGGGAAGACATTGGGACAGCTTTCATCTCACAATTCAATTAGAATACTCAACTCAAAATGACCACTCGGGAATTGGAGTCAACCCGTATGGGGGCAAAAGAATCCTTCGTTGACTTTGTGAAAAGGTGGAGAGCCAAGGCAGTTCAAATGACTGAGCGACCTGCTGAAAAGGATCAAATTCGAATGATGATTGGGAACTTGCAGCCAGCTTTAGCCAAACACTTGGTTGCATCTCAAGCAACGATCAATTTTGAAAGTTTCTTTGAAGCTGGCCTTGCCGTTGAAGAAGCAATACGTGACGGCATTTTAGAAAATGATGATTCAAATCCAAAAATCGAGAAGGTCTACTCCGAGGACAGCAACACCCTATATGCAAACACCTCCTCCAACTTCACAATCAACAGCACCAGCAAAGTCAAACCAACCAAGACAACAATTCAAATCAATTGTCCCAAAGACCAACCAAGAACATTTTCCACGCCCTTGTGCTCAGTTTATAAAAACAGATTTCCTTACCTCAAAAGCATCCATCAGACCACGATCTAGATGACTTTTGTGCCTTCCATGCCACTGCCACCGACACGAGATTTAAGACCTCATTGACAACAGATCCATTAGTGCTCCATTGGCGAAGCCGAACACCTTGCCAAACAAAATCAACCATCAAGGGCCATGCAACAATATGATCTTTCACGAATCTTGGGGGGTTTTCAAGTCTTGAGTCAAGTTTTCACTTTCTGTCAAGTCAATTTGTATTTCTAGTCTTTCACATTTTTGCTTTTGTCTCTGTCTTCAAGTTCAAGTCTATAATATTTTGTCAAGAAAAAGGAAAAAATCCAAAAATAGAGTCAGCTTTGTAGTTCCGAACTACGCACGACCTGATTCCTAGTAAAGGGATACGTAGGCAACACTCAGTGGTTCAGCCGCATCATTCCGAAAATCAATGTCATCCCCCGTTGCGTCAAAAATTGTTATAATAAATTTGGGTTTTTGTGAATTGTTTTCCACCATCATTTGAAATCGTGATAATCAAAATGCAAGATGATTGAACCCTCACAAGAAGAAGGACATCCGAGAGGCCATTCCTTGATACTATCAAGAAGCAATGCTTTGATGCTGCAAAAAGCCTGCTAGGTTGAAAACCCGCAAGGACGGCCTAAGAAAAAGTTAAGGCAAAAAGCTCGCTAGATCAAAACTTCAAAATATGATCTAGGCAAAAGTTAGAGCATGCATAAGTTCTTTCTATCAAGTTGCGCAATTCAAAGTGAAGAAAGGCATTCTTTGCTTTTATTTCCCACATAAATATTCATTGCAAACCTCTTTGAGTCTGGATCAATTTCTTTGACAAAGAACCTAGCTAGGCAGCTATCCCTCACATTGAGGTGAAATTAAAGATATGAAAGTGTCAAACGCATGATTGTCAACAACATTTCAAAAGAATGAATGCGCCAAATGCATAGGCACCTGAAAATGGCAAATACAGAGGAGCAACAAAATCAAATGGCAATCAAAAAAAAAAAAAGGAATGAAAGAAAAAAAAGAAAAGAAAAAAAGAAATCAAGTTCAAGATAGCTGCCAGCTTTGATAACCCAAAAAAAGTGAAATTTTTGAGCCTTTACCCTTTAATTCTTTGTTAAGCCCAAGCCTTGGCCACGTTACAACCCAAATGAAGACCTTTCAAATTGAATGGCGCGACTTGATAAGGAGAATTCAAAAAGGGACCCGTACAATCTCCCTTGAAAGTCAAAAGTCAAAGCATTGTCTAAACCGGGGCACTTTGATAGAGAATCAACGGGTCTTCGTCACCAGCCCTCCAATCCTGGGCACATTAATCAACAAGTCTTCATCAGCAACCCAGGGGCATTGGTTCACAACAATAAATCTTGCGTTTTGACAAAACAAGCAAAGATAATTTCATGGAGTGAAACAATTTCAAATTTTGGAAGGAAAATCATCAAAAACCCAACTATATTATCATAATTTCAAAAACATTTGTCGAAAGGCATGTTCTCCATCTTTCAAGTCTTCGAGTCATCACCAAATCAGGGACATCCTTAAGAAAGTCACTCATGTCAGTAGTCTTTTCTATTGGTCGAGTCAACGTAGTCTTGTCAAAATCAACTTCTTCATCCACCAAAATCTACTTGTTAGTCTTGTCAAAATCCACTCCATCGTCAATAAAAGTCAAGCGAACTGTCTTGTTCATCCTGTCAAAATCCCTCCGCTGTAAAGTTAGTCGAACTGTCAGTTATCAAAGTAGTCAAATTGTCTCAGTCTTGTCAAAAGGTCAGTCAAATTGTCCAGGTCTTGTCAAATCCTCATCTCATGGAAAAATCCATGATTTAGGTGCATGGTCAATGGGTCACCAAAACCATTAGCAAGATCAGAAAAGAGAATCAGAACCAAGATTCGGGGGCACATCAGCACTTTCCACCGGGGCAAGCATACGGTTAGATTCAAGACTGGGGCATGAAGGCCTAAAGTCTCAAACCAAAAGTCAAACCAAAGTCTCAGCCTCGACCCAAAGTCTCAAACCAAAAGTCAGACCAAAGTCCCAGCCTCGACCCAATGTTTCAAACCAAAAGTCAACCCAAAGCTCCAGCTATCCCAAAGTCCAAGCCTTGTCAACAGCCAGCCCGGAACCCCAACCATGGTCAAAAGGAAAACAGTAAAGCAAAAGGGACACTCTGACGCGTCACCTACTTTTCAAATTGTAGCCCTAGGGGGAATTTTCTTTTTCAAATTTCTTTTCAACTTCAAATTTTCAATCGCCTTAAAAAACAACTTTCCAAAAAAAATACTGTCCCCAGGGGCAGCTTTTCAAAAAAAAAAAAAAAAAAAATCAAAACACTTCCACTTGTGCACACCGTTAATTGGCGATGCCATTAACAAAATGCTCACCCATAGCACTTTCTTGACCCCAACCCAGTCACAAACACTTTCACATCCACTCATAGACACTTCCGTGACTCCAAATGGTCATGTCTCAGTGGCATCCATTGCTTGGCACACCATTTTGTCTCAAAATTGTCGAATTATCGAATTTCGAATTGTCAAATTTTTCTTCAAATTTTTCAAATTAAATTGTTACGTTGTGAAACTTTTTCAAATTTCAAACACGGTAGTTGAACACACCGTTTAAATGTCAAACATGGTAGCTTCGTGCACCATACATTCTTCTCAAACATGGTAGCTTTGTGCACCGTTCTTCCCTCTCAAACACGGTAGCTTCGTGCACCGCTTCAAACACTTTCAAGCACGGTAGCTTTACACATTGTGTCAAGCATTTCCAGACATGGTAGTTTCATACATCATTCAATTTTCAAATTCCGTTTTGAAGTTCAATGTCAAATTCAAGTTCAATATAAAAAATTCAGTTTTCAGAATTCAAATGTCAAATTCGAGCTCAAGTTCATTTTTCAATGTTCAGGTTCAGGATTTTCAAAAAAAAAAAAAAATAAAGCGCAAAATCAAACACAAGTTTAATTTTCAATTTCAATGTCAAGTTCAAACTCAAAAATCAATTTTAAAATTTAATGTCAAGTTCAAATTCAAAAATAAATTTTCAAGTTCACAGCCAAGTTCAAATTTTCAAGTGCAAAATTCAAGTTCAAGTTCAAAATAGTTAAGTCCAAGTTCAAATTTTCAAAGTCCAGTTCAAATTTTCAAGTTCAAATTCAAAAAACAATTTTCAGGTTCGAATGTCAAGCTTATTCAAGTTCAAGTTATCAAAATAAATAATTAATTGTCAAATTTTCAAAATACCATTGATTATCATCACTTTTCAAAAGTCAAGTTCAAGATTTTTTAAATTATTTCAAGCTCAAAATTTTCAAATCAATCTTGAAAATTAATTGCAAATCAATTAATCGAATCAAATTTCATACCTCAAAGTAAATTTTTCAGTAAACGTTGTGCAATTTTGTTTGCATTCTCCCATCAAGAAGTTTCAAGCTCAAAATTTTCAAAAATATATCAAATAAATTTTCAAAATTTTCAAATCAACTTTTGATTCAGTTGATCTTCATCAACAAAGTTTAGGAGTTTTAAGTCACTTTTAGAAATATCGAATCAATTTCTCGATTTTCATCTTTCAAGCCCCAAGGTGAATTTTTCAATATACTTTACATGATTTCATTTGCATGTTCCTTACCAAAAAAATTTCAGTAACGCAAATTGGGTCGTCTCAAGTCTTTGACGACACTCAACATCAAATCAATGATATATGAGTTCCGTCAAAGAGGGGCAACTGTAGACACCCCAATTTGCGCTACTCAAAAAACTCGGATTGTGGCCCGTTGGCTTTCCCGATGATGAGGATGAATCAACAATTAAACCATGAAAATGATCCTGGAATGCACTTGCAAAAATTCTTGACTCAAAATCTTAAACTAAGGCACCTTAGTTCAGCATGAACTAAGGCACCTTAGTTCAGCATGAAACCAAGGCACCCCAAATCACTTGAACTAGGGCGCCCTAGTTCAAGCAAATCAGAGCCCCCCCTACTTTTTTTCAACTAAGGCACCCTAGTTCCCTAAAAATCATAACTTTACAGAGGCATCTGTAGGAGAATAACATCATGGTGTTTTACACTGCCCATGCAATTCAGCGTGAGAGCAGGAGTTTGCCTATCTTACACTCTTAACCAGGGCGCCCTTATTGTCTTTCCAAGCCTATAAATAGGCTCATGCATGAAAAACGTAGGATCCTCCTGACTAGTTGCTATTCTACCTAAAACACCATTGTTATTACCTTTCCTCCCTTCTGATCTCCAGCAGAAACTCCATAAGAAATTCTCTTAAAAGCTTCCAAAAAAATCCAAATCACATCCAAACTCACTTCTTGCTACTTACCTTAACTAACCCCTACCATCAGCAAACAATCACAGTCTACCTATCCTTCGCGAGTAAAAATTCAAGGAGTGCATTTCAAAGTTAGATTTTTAAAATATACTGGAAATGTGCTAAATGAGGAATGAAATTTATTTTTTTATCAAATTGTCACGAAATATTCTGAAAATTAACCAACTACGGCGCCCTAGTTATATGCCCAAATTAGGGCGCCCCAGTTCACTTTTTTTGACAATTTTTTATTTTAAAAGTTAAATTATTTTTCCAATAAAAATAGGGTAAAAAATTATCATTTTTCTATCACTAAAATAAATTTACAGATTCTATAATTTATTTTCCCCAAAATTTTAAATAACTTCTTTTATAAACATTCTGCTTTTTGAAAGCATAATAATTTTTCTATTTAAAGCATGATTTTCATAAATAAATAAAAAAAAACATTTCAAAAATTATTTTTCAAAAATGTCAAGGGGAGAAAATGAATTCTAGAAGATAATTCAACCAGGGTGCCCTAATTCCCTTTATTTGGGGCGCCCCAGTTCTGTTAAATTAAAATTTATTTAAGTGATTTCGATTTTAAGTTGTTTTTGTTGCATTTTATTGTTTAAAGTTATTCTGTTACATTTTATTGTTTTACATCATCATTTATGCATCTTATTTACTTATTATGTGAGTAAAATTTCATGATAAAATATTTTATAAAATCCCACGAATGTTAAAGTAGAGATCGATTTTATATCGGGCGAGAGGGGTGCCGTAAAACCCTTCCTTTCTCGTAATCTGGCTCCGAACTGAAGAATCATTTCAAAATGACCAAAGAATTTTTCTAAATAGGGCACGGAAGTCACAACTTTTCAATACGCGGAAACGGCGACCTCTAGGAATATCGGTGCTTTATAGAATGTGTACAACAATTGGTACTGGTTTTGAAATGCTTTAAGGAGAAAATATTGACATGTGCTTGTGCAAGGACAGTTTTCTGAGCATCATGGAGGTGGATGATGTCCCTTCTTCTGATTAGAATACACTTGCACTAATAGTACCATATGACTGCTCAACAATGGATATCTTTGTTATGTTGATGGCGAAACACCAAAGTTTGGATTCTAGCTAGCCAGATAGGTGTCATGACATTCAACTATTCTTGTTAACCTTCCTCTCCTTGTAACTTATGGAGAATTTTGTGGATGATATGAATAAGTGCTGCCATACTTCCATTGTACCGCTCTTTCTACCTACTTTTTTTTTCTTTGCTACAAGTTGTTGTGGTTATTTGATACTGTAATGGAAAAGGAGTGTTGGAAAGGTTTTGGATCTTTGTGTTGTGTGTAGGCACAAAATTGAAGTTTAACATGATTGTGAAGCTTATGCATCTAAAGCCTCCAATCTACTCGCTTGGCAATCTCTGTGGATTGTCGGCGGCAAGAACAAATACCAACCGAAAAAAGCCTTAATTGTTGGTCCTCAGAGTTACAATATTCAATCGTATTCATATGCTCTGTTACTGTATATCTATATTACCCTTGGCCTAGTTAAATACAAACACAAGAGGCGACCGTTATTACCCCTTTAAATTGGGAATTACATCATTTTCATCTTCTGAAATTAAGTTTCTCATTGGATTTTACTAATTTAATTGTAGATCTCTACTCATTGAGCCATTTTCTTTTGTTCTGTAATGTCTTTATAAATCCTAAAATTACAGATCTAAAGGTTGACAAAATCATCGGATGAATTGGCAACTTACATCTCCCCCTTTTTCTAGTTGTTAAAATGAGGTGTTTGCTATTTTTACTTCAATTTGTAGGGAATATAGTTTCCTCAACATAACAAAAATCCTTGTTAGACTAATTGGGTTCCAGCTTATTGCTTCTAATTTGAGCTTCTATCTTCTTTTTACAGCTGCTCTCAATAATGTTTAGATGGATTTTCATCAAATTAGCCTCCGGTGCCTGCTTAAAAGACATCAAACAACCCACCCTAAACCATTCCAAATCCACTCCCGCATCGCTTTTTCGAACCTTTCCTGGAAGCAACCAAATAGCTCTACCAGAAATCTTTTTTGGTAAACCATGGCTCGATTTAGCCATATTGTGGTCTCCATCATAAACATTCTTGCTCTTCTTTCGTCCATCTTCACCATCTCTGTCTCCTTGTCTCTTATACGTAAGGGTCCAACTAAATGCAATGACCCCAATCCAATAAAATATTTGCTCCATGGGGTATTTTTGTTTTGCTTGTCTTTGGTGGCTTTGATAGGTGCAATTCGAGCCAGCAGGCGGTTACTTTCCGTTTATGCGGGGGCGTTGTTTCTTTGCTTCCTTTGGCTTATTGGGTCATCGGCTTTCTTGTTGGTGTTGTCCAAGGTAAGTGATGCAAAGGCAGAAAAGGACCACAAAGAATATAAGCTCAGCGAGTATCCAGGGTGGTTGAGGAGATATGTCGTGGATGGAGATAGATGGGTTCCCATCAAGAGGTGCATGGTGAGACACCAAACATGCAAAAAAAATCTGCATATTGAAAACCCACCCCTTTTGGTACTCTCTCTCTCTCTCTCTCTCTCTCTATCTGATTGGTTATTCTTTCAGATCCGTTTTCCTGAATGATTTTTTTCTAAAACTATTTGGTCGATGGATTTCAAAGCTTGTTTTTAATGATTTATTTCGGAAAAGAAACCGCTTATGCGAAAATACCTAAAAGAGGTTTCCAAATTCTCGAAAACCATGTTCCTAAACAATAAATGGATTATGAAAAGGTATAGTCTTTATGTTTTCTAAACGGTTTTCCAAAAGAATTTATGAATGAGTCTGACGGGTTGTATCCTTATTTTTTGCAAGTGTTTTGGAAAGGTAACTGACTTCTATTAAGTCACGAGAAAGATGTTCCCAAATTCTCAAATGCCATAATCGCTATAAAGATCAACTACAATTTCAAAACAATGACTTCCTATGTTCTGGAAAACAATTTTCAAGAAAAGAAATCATGCAAAAAAGATTCTGAAACAGAAAATGGATGGAGATATTGGAAATGTCGCGACTTGAAATTTTGATGCATCGAATCCTTTGCCCTTTGTATGAAGAATTATCATCTATGCATGTTGGTTTCAAGAGAAACATTTTGCATTGCGATTCATGAACTCTCTGGATTGTCAACAGGAATCATTCACAAAATTTTGCAGTTGAATTAATTAACGGGATTAAGCCCCCCTTCCACTTTGAATATTCCCGTGTCTTTATAAGTGGGGGGGGTGAGATACTTTTTGTTTTGTTCCACAACATTTTCCTTTGGTTTTCGTAACTTTTTTTTCCCTGGTAAATCGCCTCTGCAAATTCAAGACCCAATGGGTGCTTTACAATTATGTTCAAATATTGCTAAATCTCAAGTTTGTACAAAAAACAAAATGATTTACTCATTTTATTTTGTTTCGGTTTCCCATTCTGTTTTGTAGAGTTGTTGCCAGCCTCCTTCGCAATGTGGGTTTATTAGCAATAATGACACCTCATGGGAGGTTCCGAAATCCGGCATTCTATCTGGAGATCCAGACTGCCAATCATGGAGGAACAACTTGGACCAAGTGTGCTATGATTGCAACTCATGCAAGGCTGGGTATCTAAGAACCCTTAAGGACTCATGGCTCATTGAAGCGAGAATAGGCCTTCTTTACTGTGTCGTTATCTTCGTCGGCTTCTGGATTGCCTTTTGGGCTTTCCGACAAGCTCCGAGGGAGGACGACTTCCACCAACTCAAAGGGAACATTGCCTCTGTTGCTTGAACTATTATGCATTTATATTTTATATTTTATAGACAAAGCTCCAATGATAAAAGGATGATGTGGGGAGATTAGCACCAATTGTAAAATGTTCTTAATGAAATCAGGCTAATATAATTCTGAGGATGTTTTACGGTACTCTCTTTTTTGTTGGTAGTTTTAGCCTATTTTTTATATTCTCAATGTTGGTGATTGTGGATTTTTCTGAAAACAAAAACCATACCCTATGTCACCGAAAGAAAGGAATGTAAATGTTGGTTACGGGAGCTCCTCGCTTGTAGTTTTAAATATCGGCCATTACGTAACGTCGCGACCGCACCGTAATGGTTTTTGGGTTCTCTAATATATTTCGCCCCGGAATACTGGCGAGAGCAAAAATCTCATCTGTATTGGCCCGTTCCAATTACGTATTGGTCCCTTCCGATCCGGATCGGTTCATGGCTGATACTCGATCATTAAGGATTATTTAAGCAATTTAAAATTATTATTTTTAAGAAATTGATTTTTAAAAATGTATGACTGCTACAGTCGATTCCCATTACATAACATTCGATACTACCAAAACTGTTACGTTCAAACCGTTACCGTTACGCATCGCGAAACCAATATTTAAAATATTGTCCTCGCCCCCCATCCCCCCCCTTCCCCAAAAAAAAAAAAACAAAACTTCTACGCCCGAACCGATAAACTGTTCATGGTTTTGTTGGCAACCTAAAAATGTATTATTGGGCATGAATCTGCTCAACACAGGGTTCACCTTGATGATTTGAGTCATTGTGTGCATTAGATGAACAAAGATAGTGGATTATTTTAACTATGTAATCAGCTCAATTTTTTGTGAATTCAGTGGATGACATGCACGGTTTTGATAAAACAAAATGAAATCAACCAATAAGATGCCACTGTCTGAACTCAGGAGTCATTATTTTTTTTATCAACAAACAAAAATTATTAGAGAAATCTCGACAAGGGTACATCAAGATGGGGGCAGAGGGGAGGGGATTCCAACCAAATGTTGGAGGAATTAAAACACCCAAAAGGACTAGCCCAAAAACACCCGGTGGCGAAGCCCACCACACCTAATGGCCTAAACCCAAAGGGCATACCAAATAAAACATTGAAGCCCAAAAAACAAGGCCCTAACCCGAAGACGACACATTAAGGGACACGCATGTCCATGCCCTGTCCCTTGCGTGTTCCCCTCTAAAAAATAATTTAATTGTAGTGTCCTCGTGTCCAATACGCGGAAACGGCGAGCTCTAGGAATATCGGTGCTTTATAGAATGTGTACAACAATTGGTACTGGTTTTGAAATGCTTTAAGGAGAAAATATTTGCATGTGCTTATGCAAGGACAGTTTTCTGAGCATCATGGAGGCGGATGATGTCCCTTCTTCCGATTAGAATACACTTGCACTAATAGCTCCATATGACTGCTCAACAATGGATATCTTTGTTATCGTTGACGGCGAAACACCAAAGTTTGGATTCCAGCTAGCCAGATAGGTGTCATGATATTCAAATATTCTTGTTAACCTTCCTCTCCTTGTAACTTATGGAAAATTTTGTGGATGATATGTATAAGTGCTGCCATGCTTCCACTGTACCGCTCTTTCTATCTGCTTTTTTATCTTTGCCACAAGTTGTTGTGGTTATTTGATACTGTAATGGAAAATGAGTGATGGAAAGGTTTTGGATCTCTGTGTTGTGTGTAGGCACAAAATTGAAGTTTAACATGATTGTGAAGCTTATGCATCTAAAGCCTCCAATCTACTCGCTTGGCAATCTATGTGGATTGTCAGCGCCAAGAACACATACCAACCGAAAAAAGCCTTAACTGTTGGTCCTCAGAGTTACAATATTCAATTGTATTCATATGCTCTGTTAATTTATATCTATATTACCCTTGGCCTAGTTAAATACAAACACAAGAGGCAACCGTTATTACCCCTTGAAATTGGGAATTACATCATTTTCATCTTCTGAAATTAAGTTTCTCCTTGGATTTTAATAATTTAAATATTGTCGATCTCTACTCATTGAGCCATTTTCTTTTGTTCTGTAATATCTTTATAAATCCTAAAATTTTGCATGCATTGACAGATCTAAAGGTTGACAAAATCATCGGATGAATTGGCAACTTACATCTCCCCCTTTTTCTAGTTGTTAAAATGAGGTGTTTGCTATTTTTACTTCAATTTGTAGGGAATATAGTTTCCTCAACATAACAAAAATCCTTGTTAGACTAATTGGGTTCCAGCTTATTGCTTCTAATTTGAGCTTCTATCTTCTTTTTACAGCTGCTCTCAATAATGTTTAGATGGATTTTCATCAAATTAGCCTCTGGTGCCTGCTTAAAAGACATCAAACAACCCACCCTAAACCATTCCAAATCCACTCCCGCATCGCTTTTTCGAACCTTTCCTGGAAGCAACCAAATAGCTCTACCAGAAATCTTTCTTGGTAAACCATGGCTCGATTTAGCCATATTGTGGTCTCCATCATGAACATTCTTGCTCTTCTTTCGTCCATCTTCACCATCTCTATCTCCTTGTCTCTTATACGTAAGGGCCCAACTAAATGCAATGACCCGAATCCAATAAAATATTTGCTCCATGGGGTATTTTTGTTTTGCTTGTCTTTGGTGGCTTTGATAGGTGCAATTCGAGCCAGCAGGCGGTTACTTTCCGTTTATGCGGGGGCGTTGTTTCTTTGGTTCCTTTGGCTTATTGGGTCATCGGCTTTCTTGTTGGTGTTGTCCAAGGTAAGTGATGCAAAGGCAGAAAAGGACCACAAAGAATATAAGCTCAGCGAGTATCCAGGGTGGTTGAGGAGATATGTCGTGGATGGAGATAGATGGGTTCCCATCAAGAGGTGCATGGTGAGACACCAAACATGCAAAAAAAATCTGCATATTGAAAACCCACCCCTTTTGGTACTCTCTCTCTCTCTCTTTCTCTCTCTCTCATTTCTATCTGATTGGTTATTCTTTCAGATCCGTTTTCCTGAATGATTTTTTTCTAAAACTATTTGGTCGATGGATTTCAAAGCTTGTTTTTAATGATTTATTTCGGAAAACAAACCGCTTACGCGAAAATACCTAAAAGAGGTTTCCAAATTCTCGAAAACCATGTTCCTAAACAATAAATGGATTATGAAAAGGTTTAGTCTTTATGTTTTCTAAACGGTTTTCCAAAAGAATTTATGAATGAGTCTGACGGGTTGTATCCTTATTTTTTGCAAGTGTTTTGGAAAGGTAACTGACTTCTATTAAGTCACGAGAAAGATGTTCCCAAATTCTCAAATGCCATATTCGCTATAAAGATCAACTACAATTTCAAAACAATGACTTCCTATGTTCTGGAAAACAATTTTCAAGAAAAGAAATCATGCAAAAAAGATTCTCAAATGAAAATGGATGGAGATATTGGAAATGTCGCGACTTGAAATTTTGATGCATCGAATCCTTTGCCCTTTGTATGAAGAATTATCATCTATGCATGTTGGTTTCAAGAGAAACATTTTGCATTGCGATTCATGAACTCTCTGGATTGTCAACAGGAATCATTCACAAAATTTTGCAGTTGCATTAATTAACGGGATTAAGCCCCCCTTCCACTTTGAATATTCCCGTGTCTTTATAAGTGGGGGGGTGAGATACTTTTTGTTTTGTTCCACAACATTTTCCTTTGGTTTTCGTAACTTTTTTTTTCCCTGGTAAATCGCCTCTGCAAATTCAAGACCCAATGGGTGCTTTACAATTATGTTCAAATATTGCTAAATCTCAAGTTTGTACAAAAAACAAAATGATTTACTCATTTTATTTTGTTTCGGTTTTCCCATTCTTGTTTGTAGAGTTGTTGCCAGCCTCCTTCGCAATGTGGGTTTATTAGCAATAATGACACCTCGTGGGAGGTTCCGAAATCCGGCATTCTATCTGGAGATCCAGACTGCCAATCATGGAGGAACAACTTGGACCAAGTGTGCTATGATTGCAACTCATGCAAGGCTGGGTATCTAAGAACCCTTAAGGACTCATGGCTCATTGAAGCGAGAATAGGCCTTCTTTACTGTGTCGTTATCTTCGTCGGCTTCTTGATTGCCTTTTGGGCTTTCCGACAAGCTCCGAGGGAGGACAACTTCCACCAACTCAAAGGGAACATTGCCTCTGTTGCTTGAACTATTATGCATTTATATTTTATATTTTATAGACAAAGCTCCAATGATAAAAGGATGATGTGGGGAGATTAGCACCAATTGTAAAATGTTCTTAATGAAATCAGGCTAATATAATTCTGAGGATGTTTTACGGTACTCTCTTTTTTGTTGGTAGTTTTAGCCTATTTTTTATATTCTCAATGTTGGTGATTGTGGATTTTTCTGAAAACAAAAACCATACCCTATGTCACCGAAAGAACGGAATGTAAATGTTGGTCACCGGAACTCCTCGCTTGTAGTTTTAAATATCGGCCATTACGAAACGTCGCGACCGCACCGTAATTGTTTTTGGGTTCTCTAATATATTTCGCCCCGGTATACTGGCGAGAGCAAAAATCTCATCTGTATTGGCCCGTTCCAATTACGTATTGGTCCCTTCCGATCCGGATCGGTTCACGGCTGATACTCGATCATTAAGGATTATTTAAGCAATTTAAAATTATTATTTTTAAGAAATTGATTTTTAAAAATGTACGACTGCTACAGCTGATTCCCATTACATAACATTCGATACTACCAAAACTGTTACGTTCAAACCGTTACCGTTACGCATCGCGAAACCATTATTTAAAAAATTGTCCTCGCCCCCCATCCCCCTTCCCCAAAAAAAAAAAAAAAAATTTCTATGCCCGAACAGATAAACTGTTCATGGTTTTGTTAGTAACCTAAAAATGTATTATTGGGCATGAATCTGCTCAACACAGGGTTCACCTTGATGATTTGAGTCATTGTGTGCATTAGATGAACAAAGATAGTGGATTATTTTAACTATGTAATGAGCTCAATTTTTTGTGAATTCAGTGGATGACATGCACGGTTTTGATAAAACAAAATGAAATCAACCAGTAAGATGCCACTCTCTGAACTCAGGAGCCATTATTTTTTTTATCAACAAACAAAAATTATTAGAGAAATCTCGACAAGGGTACATCAAGATGGGGGCAGAGGGGAGGGGATTCCAACCAAATGTTGGAGGAATTAAAACACCCAAAAGGACTAGCCCAAAAACACCCAGTGGCGAAGCCCACCACACCTAATGGCCAAAACCCAAAGGGCATACCAAATAAAACATTGAAGCCCAAAAAACAAGGCCCTAACCCGAAGACGACACATTAAGGGACACGCATGTACATGCCCTGTCCCTTGCGTGTTCCCCTCTAAAAAATAATTTAATTGTAGTGTCCTCGTGTCTAATACGCGGAACGGTGAGCTCTAGGAATATCGGTGCTTTATAGAATGTGTACAACAATTGGTACTGGTTTTGAAATGCTTTAAGGAGAAAATATTGGCATGTGCTTATGCAAGGACAGTTTTCTGAGCATCATGGAGGCGGATGATGTCCCTTCTTCCGATTAGAATACACTTGCACCAATAGCTCCATATGACTGCTCAACAATGGATATCTTTGTTATCGTTGACGGCGAAACACCAAAGTTTGGATTCCAGCTAGCCAGATAGGTGTCGTGACATTCAACTATTCTTGTTAACCTTCCTCTCCTTGTAACTTATGGAAAATTTTGTGGATGATATGTATAAGTGCTGCCATGCTTCCACTGTACCGCTCTTTCTAGTCATGCCTTTCGGTCTTACAAATGCCCCTGCTACATTTTGTAATCTCATGAATGATGTCTTTTATGACTGTGTTGATCGATTTGTAGTCGTGTACTTGGATGATATTGTAATCTATAGTGAGTCTTTGGTAGATCACTTGACCCACCTTAGAGATGTGCTGTCTAGATTGAGAGAGCACAAATTGTATGTAAAGATGGAAAAGTGTGAATTTTCCCAGCAAGAAATTAGATTTTTGGGGCATGTAATCTGTAAGGGTCATTGTAAAATGGATAGGCTGAAGGTCCAAGCAATTTTGGATTGGCCACCGCCTACCAAAGTGTCCGAATTACGTTCTTTCTTGGGTTTGGCTAACTATTACAGGAAGTTCATCCACAATTACTCCAAGAAAGCAGCGCCTTTGACGGAGTTGCTCAAGAAGGAACAAAGTTGGCAGTGGGATGCGGGCTGCGAAGAGGCATTTGAAAAGCTTAAGATTGCGGTGGCAAGTGAGCCAGTGCTGCGCTTGCCCAACTTTGAGTTACCCTTTGAAGTTCACACAGATGCATCGGATAAAGCTATCGGTGGGGTGCTGGTTCAGGAGGGTCATCCAGTAGCCTTTGAAAGCCGGAAGTTGAATGATGCAGAGCGGAAGTATTCTGCTCATGAGAAGGAAATGACGGCAGTGATGCATTGCTTGATAACCTGGCGGGTTTACTTGCTCGGGACGAAGTTTCTGGTATTGACGGACAATGTTGCTAACACCTTTTTCAAGGTGCAAAAGAAACTTTCACCAAGGCAAGCCCGTTGGCAGGAATACTTGGAGGAGTATGATTTTGAGTGGAAGCATAAGCCGGGGCGACACAATCAGGTTGCCGATGCACTTAGTCGCAAGGAAGTGCAAGAGTATGTGGCTGCTATCACTCGGGTTGAGTCAGATCTTGTGGACAGAATTCGGGGGAATGCCAAGACAGATGCTGAGTATCAACGGTTGGTTAAGCAAGTCGAAGAGGGCACTGTTCGTAGATATTGGCTTGAGGACGGCCTTCTCCATGCCAAAGGAGATCGGCTGTATGTTCCAATACTTGGGGATTGAGACAAGAGTTGCTAAGGGAAACACATGATCCACAGTGGGCTGGTCATCCGGGAAGGCATCGAATGTTGGCTTTGTTATCGAGATCTTATTACTGGCCAAAGATGGAGGATGATGTGGAAGCCTATGTCAAAACTTGTTTGGTGTGCCAGCAAGATAAGACGGAGCGCAAGAAAGAGGCTGGGCTGTTGCAACCTCTACCAGTTCCCGAGAAACCATGGGTATGTGTGTCTATGGATTTCATTACTGGTTTACCTAAAGTTGATGGTATGCGTTCAATCATGGTGGTTGTTGATCGTTTCTCTAAGTATGTTGTGTTTATTCCTGCACCACATGAGTGTAATGCCGAAGTTGCTGCTGATTTGTTTTATAAGTTTGTGGTGAAGTACTTTGGGTTGCCGGAAGATATTGTGAGTGACAGGGATACAAGATTTACTGGTCGGTTCTGGACAGTTTTGTTCAACTTGATGGGTTCCGAGTTGAAATTTTCCACAGCAAATCATCCATAAACTGATGGGCAGACGGAACGGATCAATGCGCTGCTGGAAGAGTACTTGAGGCACTATGTTACAGCGAGCCAAAAGAATTGGGTGGAGTTGTTGGATAGTGCTCAGTTTTGCTACAATCTGCACAGAACTTCGGCGACTGGTTTGAGTCCATTTGAGTTGGAATCAGGCCAACAGCCCCTTACTCCTCAATGAGGTGGCAAGGACTCGTACGGGCGGTAGGTGTCCCGCTGCATACAGATTTGCTCGGGCTAAGCAGGAATTGCTTGAGGAAGCTAAGGATAGCTTATCGAAGTCGGCCAAGCGAATGAAGAAGTATGCGGACCAAGGGAGGAGATCACTTGAGTTTCAAGTTGGGGATAAGGTGTTGCTGAAACTTACTCCCCAAATCTGGAAGAAAATCAATGCCAAGACGAGGCATCGTGGCTTGATTCCTCGATACGATGGTCCCTTTGAAGTTGTAAAGAAAGTGGGGAATGTTGCTTATCGGTTGAAACTGCCGGAAAAGGCGGAGACTCTATGGCAGTTCGAAAAGCAAGTGGAGGAGTACCTACAAACCTTACCGACGAGGACGTCGGCCTCTTCTAGTGGGGGTGGTTTGTTAGCACCTTGATCTTTCAAGCGTGCTAACGCTGGACTTAGGGTGGCACCTTGCACCCAAGTTAGGCAGCGAGGACAAGGCATGAGTAGGAGGCATGCCGTGGCAAGGTGAAGTGTTGGCCGGTGTCAACACAGTCCCGTTATCGAGTAAGCTATGATGGTTGCACGTGAAGGCCAAAGATATATTGTGGCATGGATGCATGAAGTTGCAGCAAGCTTGTGGGGCAAAGAAGTCAGAAATTTGACTAAGGCATTGAGCTGGGGCATAGTGACGAATTTGGCTAAGGCATGGATAAGAACAAGCGATTCTGCAAGGGTTACATTCAAAGACATGTTGCTTTGGCATGCATGGACAGTGTTCCAAGCGAATTGACGGCGATTATTTCCGAAAGCAAGGCCAAGCGATTACTGATGTCTTTGGCAGATTATGGGCAAGCCAGCACAACCCTAGGCAGTTGGGGATGTCAACTGCAGATCATGGGCAGTTACCATGATCTCGTGTATGCTATATTTTCGTATTCCTGATTGTAAGCCTACTTAGGCACTTCATTTTCGAGTCTAAGGCAGAGGGGGATGTTCTGTCTAGTACTCTAAGGTGTTTCCTTGTATTGTTGGTGCAATAAAAGGTTGGGACGGTTCCCGTAAACGTGTGTATGCTTGCTAGACGTTCATAGTCATTTTGTGTGTGTGTGTAAACACTTGTTGGCTGAATCAAGTTGCTGGGAACTTGGTGCCATCACGGGAAAAATTTTCTGAGCTGGTTTTTAACCCCGTGACACCTACCATCTACCATAGTGTCAGACAGGGATGTTTTATTCACAAACTAATTCTCGCAGGAACTCTTCACCTTGTAGGGGTGTGAGCTATGCCTCAGCACTGCTTATCACCCCCAATCTGATGGACAAACTGAAATTCTGAACAAATGTCTGGAAAATTACCTAAGATGTATGACTGGGGACTATCCCAAGCAATGGGCCAAATGGTTAACATTAGTTGAGTGGTGGTACAACACCACATACCATTCAACCATTAAAACTACACCCTACTTTGTAGTATATGGACAAGACCCACAAGACCATACATTCTGTATTTCCAGACCTTCAACAGTGGCAGAAGTGGCAAATTAGCTCAGAGAGAGGGCTGCTATTTTGTCAGGAAATTAAGGGAGAACCTCTCTCAGGCACATCAGAGAATGAAGTATTATGCTGATAAAGGCAGGTCTGAGAGGAGTTTTGAAGTGGGAGATTGGGTATACCTAAGGCTGCAACCCTATAAACAGACCACATTAGCCTTGCAGAGAAACATGGAGTTGTCTCCAAGGTTTTATGGTCCATTCCAGGTGTTACAAAGGATTGGGACAGTAGCATACAAATTACAACTACCAACAACTGCTAAAATTCACTCAGTTTTTCATGTATCCTTGCTCAAAAGGAAGCTTGGAGCCCATATGGTAGCTCAACCTACTTGACCGTGTCGTGCCGAGTCAAAAATAAATATTTAATAACTAGGAATTAACTTTTATTCCAGAGAATAGCGGTTAAGTCCGAGTGTCGATCCACGGGGACAAATTGGCTGAGTTGCGTTAATTCCAATTAACTTCTAATTTAATTCAGTAAAAAGATGTTTGATTGGTTGTGAAATTGTTGAACTTAAGAGCGCAATACTTAAAAGTGATTTAAATTGATGGACAGGGGATCTAGGGTTTAGAATCCACTCCACCCTCGTAACCACAACTTTCGCATAGATTAGGTTGATAATCGAATCACAATGGATTATTGCTAGGGCTTGCAATCCCCATCGATAATCGTCAAGAAAATATGTGTTTGTTAAAAGGCATAGACTATCCCGCAGCACGGACCGTCTCACAGTGCGGCACGATCCGTGTTACGAGCATAATCTATCTCAGAACTCCAAACACAACGTTGAAAACAATTATATGAACTGGTATTTGAAAGCCAGCATACAAATACGCAATAGATTTGGACGAATAAAAATACGATTCCATTGATCTATGAAACCAAATTCTGAACATATAATTTGATTCGACCAACACCCTCACCTACACAAAATAGAATGGTTATTTGGTGTAGAGTTTCATCCTCCCCCTAGATAGGGGGTTTAGCCGGCCATGGAGAGAGTTGAAACGCTTGAAATCGAAGAACTCGCGAAGAACATGAAGAACAATGAGTTTCTCTCTCTAAAGTTGTCTCTCAATATAGTTAGGAACCCTAAAACAATGTTAGGAAGTTCTATTTATACTCGGAGACCTAAAAGTTACATAAAACGCATCCAAACACTGATTTTCGTGTTCGTCGACCGGGACCAAGATATGGGTGATCCGGACCCGGAGAAGTTGGGAGCCGTGACGTGGGTGAACTCTTTTCCGGAGGATGCAACATGGGTTGACTACTCTGAAATGCAGAAGAAGTATCCTCACTTTCAGCCTTGAGGATAAGGCTGTTTTTCAAGCCGTAGGGAATGTTATGATAATAAATGTAATACATATTTGAGGGTGTATTTTGTAATTCTTGTAATGTTAGGGAGAGTTAGTTAGGAGGTTGTTACAAAATAGTGGGAGGGAAAACAGTATAAGTAGGAGGAAGTCTCCCTTTACCTCTATGTTGATTTTACGTGAAATGCAATTCTTAGAACTCTCTCTCTCTCTCTCTCTCTCTCTCTCTCTCTCTCTCTCTCTCTTTACCTCTATGTTGACGGCACTGGTAATCCGAAGATTCATTTGCAAGCATATGTCGGGTCTCTGTCCATACAAGGTGTAGGAAAAGAATGGGTCAAATGTTCCATTAGTCCCTCACTGGGTCAGCTCTACAATGGTTCATGATGCTAGACGATTCAAAGAAGAAGAGTTGGGAAGACATTGGGACAGCTTTCATCTCACAATTCAATTAGAATACTCAACTCAAAATGACCACTCGGGAATTGGAGTCAACCCGTATGGGGGCAAAAGAATCCTTCGTTGACTTTGTGAAAAGGTGGAGAGCCAAGGCAGTTCAAATGACTGAGCGACCTGCTGAAAAGGATCAAATTCGAATGATGATTGGGAACTTGCAGCCAGCTTTAGCCAAACACTTGGTTGCATCTCAAGCAACGATCAATTTTGAAAGTTTCTTTGAAGCTGGCCTTGCCGTTGAAGAAGCAATACGTGACGGCATTTTAGAAAATGATGATTCAAATCCAAAAATCGAGAAGGTCTACTCCGAGGACAGCAACACCCTATATGCAAACACCTCCTCCAACTTCACAATCAACAGCACCAGCAAAGTCAAACCAACCAAGTCAAATCAATTGTCCCAAAGACCAACCAAGAACATTTTCCACGCCCTTGTGCTCAATTTATAAAAACAGATTTCCTTACCTCAAAAGCATCCATCAGACCACGATCTAGATGACTTTTGTGCCTTCCATGCCACTGCCACCGACACGAGATTTAAGACCTCATTGACAACAGATCCATTAGTGCTCCATTGGCGAAGCCGAACACCTTGCCAAACAAAATCAACCATCAAGGGCCATGCAACAATATGATCTTTCACGAATCTTGGGGGGTTTTCAAGTCTTGAGTCAAGTTTTCACTTTCTGTCAAGTCAATTTGTATTTCTAGTCTTTCACATTTTTGCTTTTGTCTCTGTCTTCAAGTTCAAGTCTGTAATATTTTGTCGAGAAAAAGGAAAAAATCCAAAAATAGAGTCAGCTTTGTAGTCCCGAACTACGCACGACCTAGTTCCTAGTAAAGGGATACGTAGGCAACACTCAGTGGTTCAGCCGCGCATCATTCCGAAAATCAATGTCATCCCCCGTTGCGTCAAAAATTGTTATAATAAATTTGGGTTTTTGTGAATTGTTTTCCACCATCATTTGAAATCGTGATAATCAAAATGCAAGATGATTGAACCCTCACAAGAAGAAGGACATCCGAGAGGCCATTCCTTGATACTATCAAGAAGCAATGCTTTGATGCTGCAAAAAGCCTGCTAGGTTGAAAACCCGCAAGGACGGCCTAAGAAAAAGTTAAGGCGAAAAGCTCGCTAGATCAAAACTTCAAAATATGATCTAGGCAAAAGTTAGAGCATGCATAAGTTCTTTCTATCAAGTTGCGCAATTCAAAGTGAAGAAAGGCATTCTTTGCTTTTATTTCCCACATAAATATTCATTGCAAACCTCTTTGAGTCTGGATCAATTTCTTTGACAAAGAACCTAGCTAGGCAGCTATCCCTCACATTGAGGTGAAATTAAAGATATGAAAGTGTCAAACGCATGATTGTCAACAACATTTCAAAAGAATGAATGCGCCAAATGCATAGGCACCTGAAAATGGCAAATACAGAGGAGCAACAAAATCAAGTGGCAATCAAAAAAAAAAAAAAGGAATGAAAGAAAAAAAAGAAAAGAAAAAAAGAAATCAAGTTCAAGATAGCTGCCAGCTTTGATAACCCAAAAAAAGTGAAATTTTTGAGCCTTTACCCTTTAATTCTTTGTTAAGCCCAAGCCTTGGCCACGTTACAACCCAAATGAAGACCTTTCAAATTGAATGGCGCGACTTGATAAGGAGAATTCAAAAAGGGACCCGTACAATCTCCCTTGAAAGTCAAAAGTCAAAGCATTGTCTAAACCGGGGCACTTCGATAGAGAATCAACGGGTCTTCGTCACCCGGCCCTCCAATCACGGGCACATTAATCAACAAGTCTTCATCAGCAACCCAGGGGCATTGGTTCACAACAATAAATCTTGCGTTTTGACAAAACAAGCAAAGATAATTTCATGGAGTGAAACAATTTCAAATTTTGGAAGGAAAATCATCAAAAACCCAACTATATTATCATAATTTCAAAAACATTTGTCGAAAGGCATGTTCTCCATCTTTCAAGTCTTCGAGTCATCACCAAATCAGGGACATCCTTAAGAAAGTCACTCATGTCAATAGTCTTTTCTATTGGTCGAGTCAACGTAGTCTTGTCAAAATCAACTTCTTCATCCACCAAAATCTACTTGTTAGTCTTGTCAAAATCCACTCCATCGTCAATAAAAGTCAAGCGAACTGTCTTGTTCATCCTGTCAAAATCCCTCCGCTGTAAAGTCAGACGAACTGTCAGTTATCAAAGTAGTCAAATTGTCTCAGTCTTGTCAAAAGGTCAGTCAAATTGTCCAGGTCTTGTCAAATCCTCATCTCATGGAAAAATCCATGATTTAGGTGCATGGTCAATGGGTCACCAAAACCATTAGCAAGATCAGAAAAGAGAATCAGAACCAAGATTCGGGGGCACATCAGCACTTTCCACCGGGGCAAGCATACGGTTAGATTCAAGACTGGGGCATGAAGGCCTAAAGTCTCAAACCAAAAGTCAAACCAAAGTCTCAGCCTCGACCCAAAGTCTCAAACCAAAAGTCAGACCAAAGTCCCAGCCTCGACCCAATGTTTCAAACCAAAAGTCAACCCAAAGCTCCAGCTATCCCAAAGTCCAAGCCTTGTCAACAGCCAGCCCGGAACCCCAACCATGGTCAAAAGGAAAACAGTAAAGCAAAAGGGACACTCTGATGCGTCACCTACTTTTCAAATTGTAGCCCTGGGGGGAATTTTCTTTTTCAAATTTCTTTTCAACTTCAAATTTTCAATCGCCTTAAAAAACAACTTTCCAAAAAAAATACTGTCCCCAGGGGCAGCTTTTCAAAAAAAAAAAAAAAAAATATCAAAACACTTCCACTTGTGCACACCGTTAATTGGCGATGCCATTAACAAAATGCTCACCCATAGCACTTTCTTGACCCCAACCCAAATACAAACACTTTCACATCCACTCATAGACACTTCCGTGACTCCAAATGGTCATGTCTCAAAGGGCATCCATTGCTTGGCACACCATTTTGTCTCAAAATTGTCGAATTATCGAATTTCGAATTGTCAAATTTTTCTTCAAATTTTTCAAATTAAATTGTTACGTTGTGAAACTTTTTCAAATTTCAAACACGGTAGTTGAACACACCGTTTAAATGTCAAACATGGTAGCTTCGTGCACCATACATTCTTCTCAAACATGGTAGCTTTGTGCACCGTTCTTCCCTCTCAAACACGGTAGCTTCGTGCACCGCTTCAAACACTTTCAAGCACGGTAGCTTTACACATTGTGTCAAGCATTTCCAGACATGGTAGTTTCATACATCATTCAATTTTCAAATTCCGTTTTGAAGTTCAATGTCAAATTCAAGTTCAATATAAAAAATTCAGTTTTCAGAATTCAAATGTCAAATTCGAGCTCAAGTTCATTTTTCAATGTTCAGGTTCAGGATTTTCAAAAAAAAAAAAAAAATAAAGCGCAAAATCAAACACAAGTTTAATTTTCAATTTCAATGTCAAGTTCAAACTCAAAAATCAATTTTAAAATTTAATGTCAAGTTCAAATTCAAAAATAAATTTTCAAGTTCACCAAGTTCAAATTTTCAAGTGCAAAATTCAAGTTCAAGTTCAAAATAGTTAAGTTCAAGTTCAAATTTTCAAAGTCCAGTTCAAATTTTCAAGTTCAAATTCAAAAAACAATTTTCAGGTTCGAATGTCAAGCTTATTCAAGTTCAAGTTATCAAAATAAATAATTAATTGTCAAATTTTCAAAATACCATTGATTATCATCACTTTTCAAAAGTCAAGTTCAAGATTTTTAAATTATTTCAAGCTCAAAATTTTCAAATCAATCTTGAAAATTAATTGCAAATCAATTAATCGAATCAAATTTCATACCTCAAAGTAAATTTTTCAGTAAACGTTGTGCAATTTTGTTTGCATTCTCCCATCAAGAAGTTTCAAGCTCAAAATTTTCAAAAATATATCAAATAAATTTTCAAAATTTTCAAATCAACTTTTGATTCAGTTGATCTTCATCAACAAAGTTTAGGAGTTTTAAGTCACTTTTAGAAATATCGAATCAATTTCTCGATTTTCATCTTTCAAGCCCCAAGGTGAATTTTTCAATATACTTTACATGATTTCATTTGCATGTTCCTTACCAAAAAAATTTCAGTAACGCAAATTGGGTCGTCTCAAGTCTTTGACGACACTCAACATCAAATCAATGATATATGAGTTCCGTCAAAGAGGGGCAACTCTAGACACCCCAATTTGCGCTACTCAAAAAACTCGGATTGTGGCCCGTTGGCTTTCCCGATGATGAGGATGAATCAACAATTAAACCATGAAAATGATCCCGGAATGCACTTGCAAAAATTCTTGACTCAAAATCTTAAACTAAGGCACCTTAGTTCAGCATGAACTAAGGCACCTTAGTTCAGCATGAAACCAAGGCACCCCAAATCACTTGAACTAGGGCGCCCTAGTTCAAGCAAATCAGAGCCCCCCCTACTTTTTGTCAACTAAGGCACCTTAGTTCCCTAAAAATCATAACTTTACAGAGGCATCTGTAGGAGAATAACATCATGGTGTTTTACACTGCCCATGCAATTCAGCGTGAGAGCAGGAGTTTGCCTATCTTACACTCTTAACCAGGGCGCCCTTATTGTCTTTCCAAGCCTATAAATAGGCTCATGCATGAAAAACGTAGGATCCTCCTGACTAGTTGCTATTCTACCTAAAACACCATTGTTATTACCTTTCCTCCCTTCTGATCTCCAGCAGAAACTCCATAAGAAATTCTCTTAAAAGCTTCCAAAAAAATCCAAATCACATCCAAACTCACTTCTTGCTACTTACCTTAACTAACCCCTACCATCAGCAAACAATCACAGTCTACCTATCCTTCGCGAGTAAAAATTCAAGGAGTGCATTTCAAAGTTAGATTTTTAAAATATACTGGAAATGTGCTAAATGAGGAATGAAATTTATTTTTTTATCAAATTGTCACGAAATATTCTGAAAATTAACCAACTACGGCGCCCTAGTTATATGCCCAAATTAGGGCGCCCCAGTTCACTTTTTTTGACAATTTTTTATTTTAAAAGTTAAATTATTTTTCCAATAAAAATAGGGTAAAAAATTATCATTTTTCTATCACTAAAATAAATTTACAGTTTCTATAATTTATTTTCCCCAAAATTTTAAATAACTTCTTTTATAAACATTCTGCTTTTTGAAAGCATAATAATTTTTCTATTTAAAGCATGATTTTCATAAATAAATAAAAAAAACATTTCAAAAATTATTTTTCAAAAATGTCAAGGGGAGAAAATGAATTCTAGAAAATAATTCAACCAGGGCGCCCTAATTCCCTTTATTTGGGGCGCCCCAGTTCTGTTAAATTAGAATTTATTTAAGTGATTTCGATTTTAAGTTGTTTTTGTTGCATTTTATTGTTTAAAGTTATTCTGTTACATTTTATTGTTTTACATCATCATTTATGCATCTTATTTACTTATTATGTGAGTAAAATTTCATGATAAAATATTTTATAAAATCCCACGAATGTTAAAGTAGAAATCGATTTTATATCGGGCGAGAGGGGTGCCGTAAAACCCTTCCTTTCTCGTAATCTGGCTCCGAACTGAAGAATCATTTCAAAATGACCAAAGCATTTTTCTAAATAGGGCACGGAAGTCACAACTTTTCAATATGCGGAAACGGCGGCCTCTAGGAATATCGGTGCTTTATAGAATGTGTACAACAATTGGTACTGGTTTTGAAATGCTCTAAGGAGAAAATATTGGCATGTGCTTGTGCAAGGACAGTTTTCTGAGGCGACCGTTATTACCCCTTGAAATTGGGAATTACATCATTTTCATCTTCTGAAATTAAGTTTCTCAATGGATTTTACTAATTTAATTGTAGATCTCTACTCATTGAGCCATTTTCTTTTGTTCTGTAATATCTTTATAAATCCTAAAATTACAGATCTAAAGGTTGACAAAATCATCGGATGAATTGGCAACTTACATCTCCCCCTTTTTCTAGTTGTTAAAATGAGGTGTTTGCTATTTTTACTTCAATTTGTAGGGAATATAGTTTCCTCAACATAACAAAAATCCTTGTTAGACTAATTGGGTTCCAGCTTATTGCTTCTAATTTGAGCTTCTATCTTCTTTTTACAGCTGCTCTCATCCATGTTTAGATGGATTTTCATCAAATTAGCCTCCGGTGCCTGCTTAAAAGACATCAAACAACCCACCCTAAACCATTCCAAATCCACTCCCGCATCGCTTTGTCGAACCTTTCCTGGAAGCAACCAAATAGCTCTACCAGAAATCTTTCTTGGTAAACCATGGCTCGATTTAGCCATATTGTGGTCTCCATCATAAACATTCTTGCTCTTCTTTCGTCCATCTTCACCATCTCTGTCTCCTTGTCTCTTATACGTAAGGGCCCAACTAAATGCAATGACCCCAATCCAATAAAATATTTGCTCCATGGGGTATTTTTGTTTTGCTTGTCTTTGGTGGCTTTGATAGGTGCAATTCGAGCCAGCAGGCGGTTACTTTCCGTTTATGCGGGGGCGTTGTTTCTTTGCTTCCTTTGGCTAATTGGGTCATCGGCTTTCTTGTTGGTGTTGTCCAAGGTAAGTGATGCAAAGGCAGAAAAGGACCACAAAGAATATAAGCTCAGCGAGTATCCAGGGTGGTTGAGGAGATATGTCGTGGATGGAGATAGATGGGTTCCCATCAAGAGGTGCATGGTGAGACACCAAACATGCAAAAAAAATCTGCATATTGAAAACCCACCCCTTTTGGTACTCTCTCTCTCTCTTTCTCTCTCTCTCATTTCTATCTGATTGGTTATTCTTTCAGATCCGTTTTCCTGAATGATTTTTTTCTAAAACTATTTGGTCGATGGATTTCAAAGCTTGTTTTTAATGATTTATTTCGGAAAAGAAACCGCTTACGCGAAAATACCTAAAAGAGGTTTCCAAATTCTCGAAAACCATGTTCCTAAACAATAAATGGATTATGAAAAGGTTTAGTCTTTATGTTTTCTAAACGGTTTTCCAAAAGAATTTATGAATGAGTCTGACGGGTTGTATCCTTATTTTTTGCAAGTGTTTTGGAAAGGTAACTGACTTCTATTAAGTCACGAGAAAGATGTTCCCAAATTCTCAAATGCCATATTCGCTATAAAGATCAACTACAATTTCAAAACAATGACTTCCTATGTTCTGGAAAACAATTTTCAAGAAAAGAAATCGTGCAAAAAAGATTCTGAAACAGAAAATGGATGGAGATATTGGAAATGTCGCGACTTGAAATTTTGATGCATCGAATCCTTTGCCCTTTGTATGAAGAATTATCATCTATGCATGTTGGTTTCAAGAGAAACATTTTGCATTGCGATTCATGAACTCTCTGGATTGTCAACAGGAATCATTCACAAAATTTTGCAGTTGAATTGATTAACGGGATTAAGCCCCCCTTCCACTTTGAATATTCCCGTGTCTTTATAAGTGGGGGGTTGAGATACTTTTTGTTTTGTTCCACAACATTTTCCTTTGGTTTTCGTAACTTTTTTTTTCCCTGGTAAATCGCCTCTGCAAATTCAAGACCCAATGGGTGCTTTACAATTATGTTCAAATATTGCTAAATCTCAAGTTTGTACAAAAAACAAAATGATTTACTCATTTTATTTTGTTTCGGTTTCCCATTCTGTTTTGTAGAGTTGTTGCCAGCCTCCTTCGCAATGTGGATTTATTAGCAATAATGACACCTCGTGGGAGGTTCCGAAATCCGGCATTCTATCTGGAGATCCAGACTGCCAGTCATGGAGGAACAACTTGGACCAAGTGTGCTATGATTGCAACTCATGCAAGGCTGGGTATCTAAGAACCCTTAAGGACTCATGGCTCATTGAAGCGAGAATTGGCCTTCTTTACTGTGCCGTTATCTTCGTCGGCTTCTGGATTGCCTTTTGGGCTTTCCGACAAGCTCCGAGGGAGGACAACTTCCACCAACTCAAAGGGAACATTGCCTCTGTTGCATGAACTATTATGCATTTATATTTTATATTTTATAGACAAAGCTCCAATGATAAAAGGATGATGTGGGGAGATTAGCACCAATTGTAAAATGTTCTTAATGAAATCAGGCTAATATAATTCTGAGGATGTTTTACGGTACTCTCTTTTTTGTTGGTTGTTTTAGCCTATTTTTTATATTCTCAATGTTGGTGATTGTGGATTTTTCTTAAAACAAAAACTATACCCTATGTCACCGAAAGAAAGGAATGTAAATGTTGGTCACGGGAGCTCCTCGCTTGTAGTTTTAAATATCGGCCATTACGTAACGTCGCGACCGCACCGTAATGGTTTTTGGGTTCTCTAATATATTTCGCCCCGGAATACTGGCGAGAGCAAAAATCTCATCTGTATTGGCCCGTTCCAATTACGTATTGGTCCCTTCCGATCCGGATCCGTTCACGGCTGATACTCGATCATTAAGGATTATTTAAGCAATTTAAAATTATTATTTTTAAGAAATTGATTTTTAAAAATGTACGATCACATACACGATTCCCAATACATAACATTCGATACTACCAAAATCACATGTTCAAACTGTTCTGCATGCATCGCGAAACCATTATTTAAAATATTGTCCTCGCCCCCATCCCCCCTTCCCCAAAAAAAAAAAAAAAAAAAACTTCTACGCCCGAACCGATAAACTGTTCATGGTTTTGTTGGCAACCTAAAAATGTATTATTGGGCATGAATCTGCTCAACACAGGGTTCACCTTGATGATTTGAGTCATTGTGTGCATTAGATGAACAAAGATAGTGGATTATTTTAACTATGTAATGAGCTCAATTTTTTGTGAATTCAGTGGATGACATGCACGGTTTTGATAAAACAAAATGAAATCAACCAACAAGATGCCACTGTCTGAACTCAGGAGTCATTATTTTTTTTATCAACAAACAAAAATTATTAGAGAAATCTCGACAAGGGTACATCAAGATGGGGGCAGAGGGGAGGGGATTCCAACCAAATGTTGGAGGAATTAAAACACCCAAAAGGACTAGCCCAAAAACACCCAGTGGCGAAGCCCACCACACCTAATGGCCTAAACCCAAAGGGCATACCAAATAAAACATTGAAGCCCAAAAAACAAGGCCCTAACCCGAAGACGACACATTAAGGGACACGCATGTCCATGCCCTGTCCCTTGCGTGTTCCCCTCTAAAAAATAATTTAATTGTAGTGTCCTCGTGTCCAATACGCGGAAACGGCGAGCTCTAGGCATATCGGTGCTTTATAGAATGTGTACAACAATTGGTACTGGTTTTGAAATGCTTTAAGGAGAAAATATTGGCATGTGCTTATGCAAGGACAGTTTTCTGAGCATCATGGAGGCGGATGATGTCCCTTCTTCCGATTAGAATACACTTGCACTAGTAGCTCCATATGACTGCTCAACAATGGATATCTTTGTTATCGTTGACGGCGAAACACCAAAGTTTGGATTCCAGCTAGCCAGATAGGTGTCATGACATTCAACTATTCTTGTTAACCTTCCTCTCCTTGTAACTTATGGAAAATTTTGTGGATGATATGTATAACTGCTGCCAGGCTTCCACTGTACCGCTCTTTCTATCTGCTTTTTTATCTTTGCTACAAGTTGTTGTGGTTATTTGATACTGTAATGGAAAAGTAGTGATGGAAAGGTTTTGGATCTCTGTGTTGTGTGTAGGCACAAAATTGAAGTTTAACATGATTGTGAAGCTTATGCATCTAAAGCCTCCAATCTACTTGTTTGGCAATCTCTGTGGATTGTCAGCGCCAAGAACACATACCAACCAAAAAAAGCCTTAACTGTTGGTCCTCAGAGTTACAATATTCAATTGTATTCATATGCTCTGTTAATTTATATCTATATTACCCTTGGCCTAGTTAAATACAAACACAAGAGGCAACCGTTATTACCCCTTGAAATTGGGAATTACATCATTTTCATCTTCTGAAAATAAGTTTCTCTTTGGATTTTAATAATTTAAATATTGTCGATCTCTACTCATTGAGCCATTTTCTTTTGTTCTGTAATATCTTTATAAATCCTAAAATTTTGCAGGCATTGACAGATCTAAAGGTTGACAAAATCATCGGATGAATTGGCAACTTACATCTCCCCCTTTTTCTAGTTGTTAAAATGAGGTGTTTGCTATTTTTACTTCATTTTGTAGGGAATATAGTTTCCTCAACATAACAAAAATCCTTGTTAGACTAATTGGGTTCCAGCTTATTGCTTCTAATTTGAGCTTCTATCTTCTTTTTACAGCTGCTCTCATCCATGTTTAGATGGATTTTCATCAAATTAGCCTCCGGTGCCTGCTTAAAAGACATCAAACAACCCACCCTAAACCATTCCAAATCCACTCCCGCATCGCTTTGTCGAACCTTTCCTGGAAGCAACCAAATAGCTCTACCAGAAATCTTTCTTGGTAAACCATGGCTCGATTTAGCCATATTGTGGTCTCCATCATAAACATTCTTGCTCTTCTTTCATCCATCTTCACCATCTCTATCTCCTTGTCTCTTATACGTAAGGGCCCAACTAAATGCAATGACCCCAATCCAATAAAATATTTGCTCCATGGGGTATTTTTGTTTTGCTTGTCTTTGGTGGCTTTGATAGGTGCAATTCGAGCCAGCAGGCGGTTACTTTCCGTTTATGCGGGGGCGTTGTTTCTTTGGTTCCTTTGGCTTATTGGGTCATCGGCTTTCTTGTTGGTGTTGTCCAAGGTAAGTGATGCAAAGGCAGAAAAGGACCACAAAGAATATAAGCTCAGCGAGTATCCAGGGTGGTTGAGGAGATATGTCATGGATGGAGATAGATGGGTTCCCATCAAGAGGTGCATGGTGAGACACCAAACATGCAAAAAAAATCTGCATATTGAAAACCCCCCCCTTTTGGTACTCTCTCTCTCTCTCTCTCTCTCTCTCTCTCTCTCTCTCTCTCTCTCATTGCTATCTGATTGGTTATTCTTTCAGATCCGTTTTCCTGAATGATTTTTTTCTAAAACTATTTGGTCGATGGATTTCAAAGCTTGTTTTTAATGATTTATTTCGGAAAAGAAACCGCTTACGCGAAAATACCTAAAAGAGGTTTCCAAATTCTCGAAAACCATGTTCCTAAACAATAAATGGATTATGAAAAGGTTTAGTCTTTATGTTTTCTAAACGGTTTTCCAAAAGAATTTATGAATAAATGAATTTTTGCAAGTGTTTTGGAAATGTAACTGACTTCTATTAAGTCACGAGAAAGATGTTCCCAAATTCTCAAATGCCATATTCGCTATAAAGATCAACTACAATTTCAAAACAATGACTTCCTATGTTCTGGAAAACAATTTTCAAGAAAAGAAATCATGCAAAAAAGATTCTGAAACAGAAAATGGATGGAGATATTGGAAATGTCGCGACTTGAAATTTTGATGCATCGAATCCTTTGCCCTTTGTATGAAGAATTATCATCTATGCATGTTGGTTTCAAGAGAAACATTTTGCATTGCGATTCATGAACTCTCTGGATTGTCAACAGGAATCATTCACAAAATTTTGCAGTTGCATTAATTAACGGGATTAAGCCCCCCTTCCACTTTGAATATTCCCGTGTCTTTATAAGTGGAGGGGTGAGATACTTTTTGTTTTGTTCCACAACATTTTCCTTTGGTTTTCGTAACTTTTTTTTCCCCTGGTAAATCGCCTCTGCAAAATCAAGACCCAATGGGTGCTTTACAATTATGTTCAAATATTGCTAAATCTCAAGTTTGTACAAAAAACAAAATGATTTACTCATTTTATTTTGTTTCGGTTTCCCATTCTTGTTTGTAGAGTTGTTGCCAGCCTCCTTCGCAATGTGGGTTTATTAGCAATAATGACACCTCGTGCAAGGTTCCGAAATCCGGCATTCTATCTGGAGATCCAGACTGCCAATCATGGAGGAACAACTTGGACCAAGTGTGCTATGATTGCAACTCATGCAAGGCTGGGTATCTAAGAACCCTTAAGGACTCATGGCTCATTGAAGCGAGAATAGGCCTTCTTTACTGTGTTGTTATCTTCGTCGGCTTCTGGATTGCCTTTTGGGCTTTCCGACAAGCTCCGAGGGAGGACAACTTCCTCCAACTCAAAGGGAACATTGCCACTGTTGCTTGAACTATTATGCATTTATATTTTATATTTTATAGACAAAGCTCCAATGATAAAAGGATGATGTACGTGGGGAGATTAGCACCAATTGTAAAATGTTCTCAATGAAATCAGGCTAATATAATTTTGAGGATGTTTTACGGTACTCTCTTTTTTGTTGGTAGTTTTAGCCTATTTTTTATATTCTCAATGTTGGTGATTGTGGATTTTTCTGAAAACAAAAACCATACCCTATGTCACCGAAAGAAAGGAATGTAAATGTTGCTCACGGGAGCTCCTCGCTTGTAGTTTTAAATATCGGCCATTACGTAACGTCGCGACCGCACCGTAATGGTTTTTGGGTTCTCTAATATATTTCGCCCCGGTATACTGGCGAGAGCAAAAATCTCATCTGTATTGGCCCGTTCCAATTACGTATTGGTCCCTTCCGATCCGGATCGGTTCACGGCTGATACTCGATCATTAAGGATTATTTAAGCAATTTAAAATTATTATTTTTAAGAAATTGATTTTTAAAAATGTACGATCAAGCAAAATGATCGATTCCCATTACATAACATTCGATACTACCAAAATCACGTTCAAACCGTTACCGTTACGCATCGCGAAACCATTATTTAAAATATTGTCCTCGCCCCCCATCCCCCCCCTTCCCCAAAAAAAAAAAAAAAAATTCTACGCCCGAACCGATAAACTGTTCATGGTTTTGTTGGCAACCTAAAAATGTATTATTGGGCATGAATCTGCTCAACACAGGGTTCACCTTGATGAATTGAGTCATTGTGTGCATTAGATGAACAAAGATAGTGGATTATTTTAACTATGTAATCAGCTCAAGTTTTTGTGAATTCAGTGGATGACATGCACGGTTTTGATAAAACAAAATGAAATCAACCAATAAGATGCCACTGTCCGAACTCAGGAGTCATTATTTTTTTTATCAACAAACAAAAATTATTAGAGAAATCTCGACAAGGGTACATCAAGATGGGGGCAGAGGGGAGGGGATTCCAACCAAATGTTGGAGGAATTAAAACACCCAAAAGGACTAGCCCAAAAACACCCAGTGGCGAAGCCCACCACACCTAATGGCCTAAACCCAAAGGGCATACCAAATAAAACATTGAAGCCCAAAAAACAAGGCCCTAACCCGAAGACGACACATTAAGGGACACGCATGTCCATGCCCTGTCCCTTGCGTGTTCCCCTCTAAAAAATAATTTAATTGTAGTGTCCTAGTGTCCAATACGCGGAAACGGCGAGCTCTAGGAATATCGGTGCTTTATAGAATGTGTACAACAATTGGTACTGGTTTTGAAATGCTTTAAGGAGAAAATATTGGCATGTGCTTATGCAAGGACAGTTTTCTGAGCATCATGGAGGCGAATGATGTCCCTTCTTCCGATTAGAATACACTTGCACTAATAGCTCCATATGACTGCTCAACAATGGATATCTTTGTTATCGTTGACGGCGAAACACCAAAGTTTGGATTCCAGCTAGCCAGATAGGTGTCATGACATTCAACTATTCTTGTTAACCTTCCTCTCCTTGTAACTTATGGAAAAATTTGTGGATGATATGTATAAGTGCTGCCATGCTTCCACTGTACCGCTCTTTCTATCTGCTTTTTTATCTTTGCTACAAGTTGTTGTGGTTATTTGATACTGTAATGGAAAAGGAGTGATGGAAAGGTTTTGGATCTCTGTGTTGTGTGTAGGCACAAAATTGAAGTTTAACATGATTGTGAAGCTTATGCATCTAAAGCCTCCAATCTACTCGCTTGGCAATCTCTGTGGATTGTCAGCGGCAAGAACACATACCAACCAAAAAAGCCTTAACTGTTGGTCCTCAGAGTTACAATATTCAATTGTATTCATATGCTCTGTTAATTTATATCTATATTACCCTTGGCCTAGTTAAATACAAACACAAGAGGCAACCGTTATTACCCCTTGAAATTGGGAATTACATCATTTTCATCATCTGAAATTAAGTTTCTCTTTGTATTTTACTAATTTAATTGTCGATCTCTACTCATTGAGCCATTTTCTTTTGTTCTGTAATATCTTTATAAATCCTAAAATTTTGCATGCATTGACAGATCTAAAGGTTGACAAAATCATCAGATGAATTGGCAACTTACATTTCCCCCTTTTTCTAGCTGTTAAAATGAGGTGTTTGCTATTTTTACTTCAATTTGTAGGGAATATAGTTTCCTCAACATAACAAAAATCCTTATTAGACTAATTGGGTTCCAGCTTATTGCTTCTAATTTGATCTTCTATCTTCTTTTTACAGCTGCTCTCATCCATGTTTAGTTGGATTTTCATCAAATTAGCCTCCGGTGCCTGCTTAAAAGACATCAAACAACCCACCCTAAACCATTCCAAATCCACTCCCGCATCGCTTTTTCGAACCTTTCCTGGAAGCAACCAAATAGCTCTACCAGAAATCTTTCTTGGTAAACCATGGCTCGATTTAGCCATATTGTGGTCTCCATCATAAACATTCTTGCTCTTCTTTCGTCCATCTTCACCATCTCTGTCTCCTTGTCTCTTATACGTAAGGGCCCAACTAAATGCAATGACCCCAATCCAATAAAATATTTGCTCAATGGGGTATTTTTGTTTTGCTTGTCTTTGGTGGCTTTGATAGGTGCAATTCGAGCCAGCAGGCGGTTACTTTCCGTTTATGCGGGGGCGTTGTTTCTTTTGTTCCTTTGGCTTATTGGGTCATCGGCTTTCTTGTTGGTGTTGTCCAAGGTAAGTGATGCAAAGGCAGAAAAGGACCACAAAGAATATAAGCTCAGCGAGTATCCAGGGTGGTTGAGGAGATATGTCGTGGTTGGAGATAGATGGGTTCCCATCAAGAGGTGCATGGTGAGACACCAAACATGCAAAAAAAATCTGCATATTGAAAACCTACCCCTTTTGGTGCTCTCTCTCTCTCTCTCTCTCTCTCTCTCTCTCTCTCTCTCTCTCTCTCTCTCATTTCTATCTGATTGGTTATTCTTTCAGATCCGTTTTCCTGAATGATTTTTTTCTAAAACTATTTGGTCGATGGATTTCAAAGCTTGTTTTTAATGATTTATTTCGGAAAAGAAACCGCTTACGCGAAAATACCTAAAAGAGGTTTCCAAATTCTCGAAAACCATGTTCCTAAACAATAAATGGATTATGAAAAGGTTTAGTCTTTATGTTTTCTAAACGGTTTTCCAAAAGAATTTATGAATGAGTCTGACGGGTTGTATCCTTATTTTTTGCAAGTGTTTTGGAAAGGTAACTGACTTCTATTAAGTCACGAGAAAGATGTTCCCAAATTCTCAAATGCCATATTCGCTATAAAGATCAACTACAATTTCAAAACAATGACTTCCTATGTTTTGGAAAACAATTTTCAAGAAAAGAAATCATGCAAAAAAGATTCTGAAACAGAAAATGGATGGAGATATTGGAAATGTCGCGACTTGAAATTTTGATGCATCGAATCCTTTGCCCTTTGTATGAAGAATTATCATCTATGCATGTTGGTTTCAAGAGAAACATTTTGCATTGCGATTCATGAACTCTCTGGATTGTCAACAGGAATCATTCACAAAATTTTGCAGTTGCATTAATTAACGGGATTAAGCCCCCCTTCCACTTTGAATATTCCCGTGTCTTTATAAGTGGGGGGGTGAGATACTTTTTGTTTTGTTCCACAACATTTTCCTTTGGTTTTCGTAACTTTTTTTTTCCCTGGTAAATCGCCTCTGCAAATTCAAGACCCAATGGGTGCTTTACAATTATGTTCAAATATTGATAAATCTCAAGTTTGTACAAAAAACAAAATGATTTACTCATTTTATTTTGTTTCGGTTTCCCATTCTTGTTTGTAGAGTTGTTGCCAGCCTCCTTCGCAATGTGGGTTTATTAGCAATAATGACACCTCGTGGGAGGTTCCGAAATCCGGCATTCTATCTGGAGATCCAGACTGCCAATCATGGAGGAACAACTTGGACCAAGTGTGCTATGATTGCAACTCATGCAAGGCTGGGTATCTAAGAACCCTTAAGGACTCATGGCTCATTGAAGCGAGAATAGGCCTTCTTTACTGTGTCGTTATCTTCGTCGGCTTCTGGATTGCCTTTTGGGCTTTCCGACAAGCTCCGAGGGAGGACAACTTCCACCAACTCAAAGGGAACATTGCCTTTGTTGCTTGAACTACTATGCATTTATATTTTATATTTTATAGACAAAGCTCCAATGATAAAAGGATGATGTGGGGAGATTAGCACCAATTGTAAAATGTTCTTAATGAAATCAGGATAATATAATTCTGAGGATGTTTTACGGTACTCTCTTTTTTGTTGGTAGTTTTAGCCTATTTTTAATATTCTCAAAGTTGGTGATTGTGGATTTTTCTGAAAACAAAAACCATGCCCTATGTCACCGAAAGAAAGGAATGTAAATGTTTGTCACGGGAGCTCCTCGCTTGTAGTTTTAAATATCGGCCATTACGTAACGTCGCGACCGCACCGTAATGGTTTTTGGGTTCTCTAATATATTTCGCCCCGGTATACTGGCGAGAGCAAAAATCTCATCTGTATTGGCCTGTTCCAATTACGTATTGGTCCCTTCCGATCCGGATCGATTCACGGCTGATACTCGATCATTAAGGATTATTTAAGCAATTTAAATTATTATTTTGAAGAAATTGATTTTTAAAAATGTACGATTTCAATAAATTGATAACATTCGATACTACCAAAATCACATGCGTTCAAACCGTTACCGCTACGCATCGCGAAACCATTATTTAAAATATTGTCCTCGCCCCCATCCCCCTTCCCAAAAAAAAAAAAAATTTGTACCCCCGAACCGATAAACTGTTCATGGTTTTGTTGGCAACCAAAAAATGTTTTATTGGGCATGAATCTGCTCAACACAGGGTTCACCTTGATGATTTGAGTCGTTGTGTGCATTAGATGAACAAGGATAGTGGATTATTTTAACTATGTAATCTGCTCAATTTTTTGTGAATTCAGTGGATGACATGCACGGTTTTGATAAAACAAAATGAAATCAACCAATAAGATGCCACTGTCTGAACTCAGGAGTCATTATTTTTTTTATCAACAAGCAAAAATTATTAGAGAAATCTCGACAAGCGTACATCAAGATGGGGGCAGAGGGGAGGGGATTCCAACCAAATGTTGGAGGAATTTAAACACCCAAAAGGACTAGCCCAAAAACACCCAGTGGTGAAGCCCACCACACCTAATGGCCTAAACCCAAAGAGCATACCAAATAAAACATTGAAGCCCAAAAAACAAGGCCCTAACCCGAAGACGACACATTAAGGGACACGCATGTCCATGCCCTGTCCCTTGCGTGTTCCCCTCTACAAAATAATTTAATTGTAGTGTCCTCGTGTCCAATACGCGGAAACGGCGAGCTCTAGGAATATCGGTGCTTTATAGAATGTGTACAACAATTGGTACTGGTTTTGAAATGCTTTAAGGAGAAAATATTGGCTTGTGCTTATGCAAGGACAGTTTTCTGAGCATCATGGAGGCGGATGATGTCCCTTCTTCCGATTAGAATGCACTTGCACTAATAGCTCCATATGACTGCTCAACAATGGATATCTTTGTTATCGTTGACGGCGAAACACCAAAGTTTGGATTCCAGCTAGCCAGATAGGTGTCATGACATTCAACTATTCTTGTTAACCTTCCTCTCCTTGTAAAATTGAAGTTTAACATGATTGTGAAGCTTATGCATCTAAAGCCTCCAATCTACTCGATTGGCAATCTCTGTGGATTGTCAGCGGCAAGAACACATACCAACCGAAAAAAGCCTTCACTATTGGTCCTCAAAGTTACAATATTCAATTGTATTCATATGCTCTGTTAATTTATATCTATATTACCCTTGGCCAAGTTAAATACAAACACAAGAGGCAACCGTTATTACCCCTTGAAATTGGGAATTACATCATTTTCATTTTCTGAAATTAAGTTTCTCTTTGGATTTTACTAATTTAATTGTCGATCTCTACTCATTGAGCCATTTTCTTTTGTTCTGTATAACTTACATCTCCCCCTTTTTCTAGTTGTTAAAATGAGGTGTTTGCTATTTTTACTTCAATTTGTAGGGAATATAATTTTGGGTTGGTCCTGTATGCCTTTATTCCAAATAAGAGCAGCAAGCACACCGGTAACAAATTTGGCTTCGTTAGGGCATCCACAGTGGGCTCCCTAAAAATGGCTCCTATGTTGACTCCTAAGGTGTACACATAAGCCTAATTGGAGTCCATTTGACACTCCTAGAGTTTGCTAAATATAGAGAGCATACGTGCACCCAATGGACTAGCAAGAAAATTTTCTATTTTGTGAATAAAGTAATAAAAAAAGTGTGGGTCCCATAAAAAAAGGATTAAAAGGGCTTGGGTCTCACTTGGAGCTTGCTACAAGACTAGTTAGATTTAACTAATGGGTTAGGAGCCATGCTTAGGAGCCACCATTGGGAGCTTGTATTGGGAGCCCATTGAAGACCATTATTGATCAAATGGCTTGCTAAATTTTAGGAGCCTCACTTGGGAGCCATTTTAAGAGCCCACTGTGGATGCCCTTAGATTCAATTCCCTTGCTTCTGCTGGAATGGCAATTTCAAGGATGAATGGGACTTGGGTGGGAAACAATAGGCTCTTTGTTAAAGAGGCATGTTTTGGCCACACTGAAAAAAAGATAGAATATAACAGCTCCTTTGGCAGCGGGGAGAAGAAAGGAAAAGAAAGGAGAGTGCTCTCCCTTATTAGTGAGAAAAGAGAAGAAAGGAGGGCAATTTCTCACCAGGGATCCAAACAAGGGTGAGAAATCAGAGTCTCTCCGGTGACCAAACTCCCTCCGGCGGCTTTCCGGCGATTCCCCGGCGACCAAATCCAAGCTTCAAATCAAAGATCCGCCACCGCCACTCCCTCCAACACTTCCATTAACGTTGCTGAGCTGGGTCTGCAGGTTCTTCGGCGACGTCGCCGTTGGTCGTACGGCCGCCCAGGGCTTCCTTTCTCTCGAAATCTCGCCAAAACTGGTGAGCAACAAAAACAGGGGGTAAGGGGTTCAGCTCTCTCGCCAAATCTCTTCCTCTCTCACCGCTTTGCTCATCCAAACAAGGGAGAGAAAGCACTCCCCCTTCCATTTCCTTTCTTTTCTCCCGAATTCTATCAATCCAAAGGGGCTGTAAATTACCTACATTTCAAGAGCTGAGGAAACAGACTAGGAGACAAAATGAGAGATGCAACCAGAAATATGGGGTAAGAATCTTCTCTGAAAGCCAATCAAAAAAAGAATCTTCTCTGAAAATGGTAACAATGTGACGTATGGGCCGGCATGTGGTAATCAGGCCCCCCAAAAGACATTCGCTCAAGCATTGAATGGGGAAAACTTCGAATTCAGAGATGTTGAAGGAACAGAGTATTACACTCAAAATCAACCCACTGGAAATGAGTGGTTACACAGAAGTGCTGTGGCTGTGATGCATAATATTGCTTCCATGCAATCTTTGAATGTGAGTTTCAAATTAGAGACTGGTTTTGAAGCTCATTTTAGGGCATTGCGAGGGAGATCAGTGCTCATTCCTTTTCAAAGTCCAGAAGATAGAGATAGTCTTATAAAGGTGATGCGGATGAAAAGATGGTTTGAAGATATAAAGGCTGTGTTCAGATGGCTTTTAGGCCAAATTCCAAATTGAGTGGGGTCTACCTTCAATATGCAACACTCTGACATTTTCAATTGGTCAAACAGAGAGGCTGACCACTCTTGCGCCAGTGAAATTGGTCAAACACGGAAAAAAGCTTTTTGAGAAAGAGGGAGGACAATTCATTGGAGGGTGAGGGGGTGAGTGGGCCCCGTTTTTAAGCAGTTAAAAGTTAGAGGGGGGAGAAAGGGCAGGTGGGGTGGGGCCTGGGTCAGAGGGGTTTAAATATTTAAACTGGAAATTTTTGGCCTAGAAGCAATCCGATCAAGGCCAAAACCATGGAGTGATGAAGTTGCCAGCCTTGAAAGGTTTGTTTGGTTAAGTTGTCAAGGTATGCCTTTAAATTCTTGGACAGCAAAAACTTTTAAACAAATTGGAGAAATATGGGGTTCTCTTTTTAATGGAGGAGGAAACTATGCGAGACGTATCTTTTGACAAAGGAAGAATTCTAATAGCTACGAAGGAGAATTCAAAAATTGAGAAATGGATTGTCGGACCGCTTTTCCACCAACTCTCCTAAAACCAATTGGTGTTAGGAATGGTTTCAATTAAGTCTTTTATGGCATTCGACATCGCACCCGCAAGTCTGTTTTTAGAGCGGTCACAAGGAGTGGCATTGTGTAACCAAATCCATGGGGGCACTCCGGGCCCAACAATCCCTCCCTCACGATGACACTCCCGCGACTCGAACCCATGACCTCCTGGCTCTGATACCACTTTCCTGTAGTTGATGTGGACTTGAGGCATACCTACAATAGCAAGTCAAGACTTGATTTTTGGTACCCAAATCATCTTGGGTCCATGAGGGTTAGCTCGAGCAGAATATCCTTGGTTCTTTTGAACCCAAGTCATTTTGACATAAGTAGATGAATATCTCTTCATAAGACAAGAAGGTGAAATGTGTCCTAAAGGCAACCTAGAGGGGTGAATAGTGTTGCCCAAAAGGCAACCTAGAGGGGGGGTGAATAGTGTTGCCAACAACAATGCTCAAATAAAAAATGCTAAGTGAATGAGAAAAATTAATAGATAAAGCAAATAAATAATTAATTTACACAACAGAAAAATAAATGAGATAAGGGAAAGAGATATCACACAGAGATGTATAGTGGTTCGGTCCGAGCTTTGTCCACTGCTCAGCCTAGTCCACTGGCCTAAGGAGTCGTTGTTTTACTAATCAAACAACCAGCTTTTGGTGCCGATTAAACCTCACAACCGCAACACTAACTTTCCCGAGGAGTTAGCCGAACCGCTAGAGTTTATCTCCCAAACTCTAAAAACACCCACAGAACAAAAACCCAGTTCTGTACAAACTCACTGAGAATTATTGCTAACTCTCAATACAATAAGTGAAAAGAATTTGTAAAGTGGAAATCTCTCTCAAAGAATAGATGTACAAATTTTGCTCTCAAAGCTCTCAAAGTAATAGTTTGAAAGTGACTGCTCTGTGTATCGAATGCTCTGAAATCTCTTGACTTGGGCTTATGCTCTCTGTATTGTATCTCAATAGCAAAAGTCCTTCTCCTTTTACAGGCTGAAAAATTAGACCGTTGAAGACAAGCGTTTGAGAAGAAATCTTCTAGCATCAATCATGATCCTCAATCATTCCAAAGATGAACATTTGGCAGCATATCCTTCAAAAATTGTTCACGTGCAAAATCCCATATGTTCAATATATGTTCCTTGATAAATAATGGAAATAGGCCACATGTCTTCCCCAAATTGATTTGCAAAAGTTCACGTGTATAAAAACAAGATTTAAAAATCAGTTTTGGCATAGCACAGAAGGAATTGAATGGCCTAGTTAATTGGGAAGAATAATCCCGAAATTCATTGCATGTCTACTGATGGTAATAGATGCATATTGAAACAAATCAGTCACGTGGTGAAGGAGATAATTTCAATACCATATAAAGATGGCTATTTGGCCATACTATGAACATTATGCTATAATCAAACTATTGACCATTTGAAACAATTCCGTTGAGAGAAAATCTTCTAGCAATTAGCTTGATTTCAATATCCGCATGTTGAAAAGAAAAGTCATGTTGCAATCAATTCCTTTTTCTGTCCAATTAAGAACTTTATAGAAGCACAAAAAATCACGCTGAGCATGAAAAAGAAATCTTCCAATTAAATCACAATCACCTACAACGTTCCTATTCTTTAATAGGAAATTCAAGAAGTAAAAGAAATAGCAGATCACTTCTTTGATTTGGAAAGATGAAGCTGTCGACTTGTATGGGAAGTAAATGATCCTTTGAATTTCAATACACGGATCTATATCAGGAATATTTCCGTCACGTTCAAAAAGGTAGTAGGCCAAGGGGAATTTTCTGTTGTACACTAGTTGCACACATGCATAAATATGGAACCAAAAGATACTTTGAGAAAATCAATTTTCCAAGGGCTGATCAAGTGTTCACCGTAAAAAAATAATAAGATATTTTAACAGTGTATTTTAAAGAAATCAATTTTGTCATAAGATCATAATCAAAAGGGAAAATTATCCAAATGGTCCATGTAGTTTCACCCGAGTCTCGATTTAGTCCCTCTAGTTTCAATTGCACTCCAACAAACCCTGTAGTTTCAATTTTGGTCGAATTGAGTCCCCGACGTTAACTTCCGTTAGCAAACTTAACGGAAATCCCAATTTGGGGTTTTTTTTAGGGTCAAACTTGTATTTTCACCCACCCTTCTTCTTCCCCAATTTGAAAACCTAACCCTAAATCGACCCGGTCCATGGCCTCCGGCGCCGGATTCCGCCACAATGCCGACCCGACCTCCCATCTCTCTCTCTCTCTCTCTCTCTCTCTCTCTCTCTCTCTCTCTCTCTCTCTCTCTCTCTCTCTCTCTCTCTCTCTCTCTCTCTCTCTCACCGTAGTCCACCTTTGTAAACCCTAACCCACCATAACCGAAAATCCATCTCATCTTTCACACCCCAATCGGCAAACCCATTATCTTCCCCAACCCGACACCACCAATACCGACACCACCGAGACCTCCATAACCCAACCTCCTATCTCTCACAAACCAATCCCCATATCTCTCTCTCTCTCTCTCTCTCTCTCTCTCTCTCTCTCTCTCGGTTTCACATAGCCCACCAAATACTCCTCTCACCCGAACCAAACCAAAGGGTGGGTTTTGGTTGGTTTGGTTCGGGTGAGAGGAGTATTTGATGGGTTTTGTGGAACCGAGAGAGAGAGAGAGAGAGAGAGAGATATGGGGATCGGTTTGTGAGAGATAAAAGGTCGGGATGAGATGGATTTTTGGTTATGGTGGTTTAGGGCTTACAAAGATGGACTACGGTGGAGAGAGAGAGATGGGAGGTCAGGTCGGCATTGCTGCGGAATCCGGCGCCGGAGGCCATGGACCGGGTTGATTTAGGGTTAGGGTTTCAAATTGGGGAAGAAGAAGGGTGGGTGAAAACACGAGTTCGACCCTCAAATTTGTGAGAGATAAAAGGTCGGGATGAGATGGATTTTTGGTTATGGTGGTTTAGGGCTTACAAAGATGGACTACGGTGGAGAGAGAGAGAGATGGGAGGTCAGGTCGGCATTGCTGCGGAATCCGGCGCCGGAGGCCATGGACCGGGTTGATTTAGGGTTAGGGTTTCAAATTGGGGAAGAAGAAGGGTGGGTGAAAACACGAGTTCGACCCTCAAAAAACCCCCAAATTGGGATTTCCATTAGTTTACTAACGGAAGTTAACGTCGGGGACTTAATTCGACCAAAATTGAAACTATAGGGTTCGTTGGAGTGCAATTGAAACTAGAGGGACTAAATCGAGACTCGGGTGAAACTACAGGGACCATTTGGATAATTTTCCCTAATCAAAATCAATTATTTCTAACAATCTCCCCCTTTTTGATGATGACACAAAATATGATTTCTAAAACAAGGATAACTGAAAATTTTGAATCAATGCTCCCCCTATGTATATGCTCCCCCTCAACGTATGCAACAATGAAAATATGTGAGTTCAATTAGCTATCAATAGATCATGACAAGCAAATTTTAAAACAAATCACATAAATCTAAGTAGCCTTTTTTTTTTTTTTAAAAATAAAAAATGCACCCACAAAATCAAACGAGATAGTCGTAAAGCAAGGAGACTAAACTTCTCTTTTTCTCCCCCTGTGGCATCATCAAAATAAACATGACATTTTTAGTAAAGTGTATTCATGTATAATCAAAGTCAAAATAAATAAAACATATCGAGTACATGAAAAATTAGAGAAATGTATACAAAAAAATATTATGAATTAAGGAAAAAAAAATTCTCCCCCTTAGTAGAGGCACCCTCTAATGACAAACTAATATTGGCAATATGTAGTGACAAGCAAATATCAATGTGCAAGCTCAGATAACAAACAAGATGATGAAATTTTGGAGTACGGGAAGAATACATTATGATGTAAATTACTCCAATTTAAAAATGATGAGACAAGTCATAATTATGTTAACTAAAAATCCCAAAAAAATAGTTTAAAAAGGATTAGACATCCCGAGTTCTCTTCGGATAAAACAAAATTGCTCTTCAATAAGGGGTTTTGTAAAAATGTCCGCCAATTGCTTGTCGGTACTAATAAAATCAAGAACAATATCCCCTTTTTGAACATGGTCACGAATAAAATGATGTCTAATTTCAATATGTTTTGTTCGGGAGTGTTGAATGGGATTTTTTGTTAAATTAATCGTACTTGTGTTATCACATCTAATTGGAATATGATCATAATGTAAATCAAAATCCTCCATTTGTTGTTTGATCCATAATAATTGAGCACAACAACTACCTGCAGCTATATATTCAGCTTCGTCAGTCGATAAAGCAACTGAATTTTGCTTTTTACTAAACCAAGATACCAACGAGTTTCCAAGAAATTGACAAGTACCACTAGTGCTCTTACTATCAATTTTACTACCGGCATAATCAGCATCCGAAAAACCAATTAAGTCAAAAGAGGTATTTTTAGGATAAAATAACCCTAAATTAGGAGTTCCCGCAAGATATCGAAAAATACGTTTTACCGCTACTAAATGCGACTCCTTTGGATTAGATTGAAAACGAGCACATAAGCAAACACTAAACATGATATCGGGTCTACTAGCAGTAAGATAAAGCAATGAACCAATCATACCTCGATACATTTTAGTATCTACTGATTTACCATTTTCATCTTTGTCGAGTTTAGTGGCTGGGCTCATTGGAGTCTTCATGATTTTAGAATCTTTCATCTCGAATCTTTTGAGAAGTTCTCGCGTATACTTTGCTTGATTTATGAAGATGCCATCCTTTGATTGTTTGATTTGAAGCCCAAGGAAGAAATTGAGTTCTCCCATCATGCTCATTTCAAACTCACCTTGCATACACTTAGCAAACTCTTTGCATAGTTTTTCATTAGTAGAACCGAAAATTATATCATCAACATAAATTTGAACAATAAGCATGTCATGATTTTCGGTTTTTATGAAAAGAGTAGTATCTAATTTTCCTCTAGAAAAACCATTAGCGAGTAAAAAGGTGCTAAGTCTATCATACCATGCACGTGGAGCTTGTTTCAAACCATAAAGCGCTTTTGAAAGTTTAAAAACATGATCAGGAAATTCATGATTTTCAAAACCAGGAGGTTGCGCTACATAAACTTCTTCTGAAATAAAACCATTTAGAAAAGCACTTTTTACATCCATTTGAAAAAGTTTAAAATCTTTAAAACATGCAAATGCAAGCAACATGCGAATAGCTTCTAATCTAGCAACAGGAGCAAAAGTTTCATCAAAATCAATGCCTTCTTCTTGATTATAACCTTGTGCAACTAATCTAGCTTTATTTCTAACAATATTTCCCGATTCATCCAATTTATTTCGAAAAACCCATTTAGTACCAATAATAGTGTGATCACGAGGTCTAGGCACTAAATCCCAAACTTTATTTCTTTCAAATTGACCCAATTCTTCTTGCATAGCTAAAATCCAATTTTCATCATTTTCAGCTTCTAAAAAATTTTTGGGCTCAATTTGTGAAACAAAAGCTAAATTACCGCAAATATTTTTAAGAGAAGAGCGAGTAGATATACCTTTTGAAGGATCTCCTCCAATAATTAAGTCCTTTGGATGATTTTTCACGAATCTCCATTCTTTTGGTAGATCTTGATTGCTGACAGAATTTTGTGGTTGATCAAGGACCACATCACCTTTTACTTGAGTGCTCTCATATTGGCTTTCGCCATTTTCCCTACCAATAGACAAGTCTTGCACTCCATTTATGATATCTATCTCATCATCATCAATTACAATCTTGGGAATAGACGAGTTAGATTCATCAAAAGAAACATGAATAGATTCTTCTACAAGTTGAGTACGTTTATTGTAGACTCTATAAGCTTTGCTAGAAATTGAATAACCAACAAAAATTCCTTCATCGGATTTTGAATCAAATTTTCCCAAATGATCTTTTCCGTTGTTTAAAACAAAACATTTACATCCAAAAGCATGAAAGTAACCAATGTTGGGTTTTCTACCATTCCACAGCTCATACGGTGTCTTTTTGAGGATGGGTCTAATCAGGACCCGATTTAAAACATAGCAAGCAGTATTGACACCTTCTGCCCAAAAATATTTAGGTAGAGAGTTTTCGCAAAGCATTGTTCTTGTCATTTCTTCAAGAGTTCTATTTTTCCTCTCAACTACCCCATTTTGTTGAGGCGTGCGAGGTGCAGAAAAGTTGTGATCTATACCATGATCATCACAATATTTTTCAAATAAAGAGTTTTCAAGTTCTCTACCATGATCAGTACGAATGTTTGAAATAACAAAACCTTTTTCATTTTGAACTTTTCTACAAAGTTTAGTAAATGATGGAAAAGCCTCGTCCTTATGAGCTAGGAACATAACCCATGTAAATCTAGAGAAATCATCAACAACAACAAGACAATAGTATCCGCCGCCAAGACTTGGTGTTCTAGTAGGTCCAAATAAATCCATGTGTAATAGTTGCAATGGCCTTGTAGTAGAAACAACATTTTTAGATTTGAAAGAAACTTTGGTTTGTTTACCTTGTTGGCAAGCATCACATAGTCTGTCTTTTTCAAATTTAATTTTTGGAAGACCAACAACTAATTCTTTTCTAGAAAGTTTTGAAATTGCATCCATGTGTGCATGTCCAAGACGTCTATGCCATAGCCAACTATTATCACTCATTGCAGAAAAACATTTTACACCTTTTTTGCTTAAATCATTTAAGTTAAAAACATAAACATTTTCAAGTCTTTGGCCGACAAAAAGTACCTTGTTGTTTTCTATGTTCTCAATAATGCATTCAGATTTTTCAAAAGTAACTCGATTGCCCTTGTCACAAAGTTGACTGATACTTAGAAGATTGTGTTTCAAACCATCAACAAGTAAAACGTCTTCTATAATAGGAGAGGGAGTATTACTGATGTTACCAACACCGATGATTTATCCTTTGCTATTATCACCAAAAGTCACAAATCCTCCATCTTTTGGTGTTAGAGAGTTGAAAGATTTTTCATCGCCCGTCATATGCCTTGAACATCCACTATCGAGGTAGCAGGGAGTGGCATTGTGTAACCAAATCCATGGGGGCACTCCGGGCCCAACAATCCCTCCCTCACGATGACGCTCCCGCGACTCGAACCCATGACCTCCTGGCTCTGATACCACTTGTCGGACCGCTTTTCCACCAACTCTCCTAAAACCAATTGGTGTTAGGAAGGGTTTCAATTAAGTCTTTTATGGCATTCGACATCGCACCCGCAAGTCTGTTTTTAGAGCGGTCGCAGGGAGTGGCATTGTGTAACCAAATCCATGGGGGCACTCCGAGCCCAACAATCCCTCCCTCACGATGACGCTCTCGCGACTCGAACCCATGACCTCCTAGCTCTAATACCACAATAATGACAGGTGAGTTTAGAAGGGCTAGATGAAGGATTTTTCTCGAAAAGATTCTTGTAAAAATTCTTATGCTCATTTGGGTTATAGCCGATTCCGGTTTTATGAAAAGAGCATCTTTGTTTTCCAAGAAGTAAATCCAAACCATCTTTTCCTTTAGTAAATTTTGAAAGAGACTCAGTCAAATCAGTAATTTGTTCATGCAATGAACTAGACTTCTTCCTTAAATCCTCATTTTCTTCTTCTAAAACATTTTTATCTTCAATCAAATCTTTAATTTGTTCATGCAAGGAATCATTTGACATCTTTTTCAAATCCTCATTTTCTTCTTCTAAAATATTTTTCTCTTCGATCAAATCATTCATCTCTTTTGAAAGATCTTTTGCAAGCCTTTTAAGACTACTATTTTTAGAAATGACTTTTTCAAAACTGTGTTGCAATTTTTTAAAAGCATCTAATAACTCATCAAAAGATAAAGAAGAGGGGTCAAGATATACCTCACTTTCTTCTTTTGCCATGAAGCATAAATTTGCAATGTTTTGTATCTCGTCGTCACTGTCAGAGCTGCTATCATCACTATTGTCCCAAGCCGCCAACATAGCTTTCCTTTTGTCTTTCTTTGAATATTTTCTTGCTTGGGGACATTCAGATTTTATGTGGCCGGGCTTCTTGCATTCGTAGCAAATGATTGGATCCCTTTTGCTAATTTCTTCCCTGTTTCCATCTTTCCTTGGAAAGCGTCTATCTTTCCGACCATTCTTGCTCTTGAGATACTTTTTGAAGTTCTTGGTGATGAGAGCCATATCTCCATCTTCACTTTCATCGCTTGAATCATCATTGCTTTTTGATTTGCTCGTAGTTCCTTTTAGAGCAATGTCTTTTCTTTTCTTGTCATCCTCCTCATTCATTTTGCGATGCATTTCCTCGGTCATTAGGGATCCCATAAGCATATCCATTGTATAAGTTGAGAAGTCCTTTGACTGGAGAATGATTGAAGTTGTAGTATCCCAACTCGTTGGCATAGATCTAAGAATCTTCCTTGTCATCTCAGATTCAGTATAAGACTTACCAAGAGATTTCAAACCATTAGTAATATTGGTAAATCTAGCAAACATTTGAGATATAGATTCATTTGGTTGCATTTTAAAAAGCTCATAGCTATGAACAAGAATATCTATTTTGGACTGCTTAACTTGACTATTCCCTTCATAGGCTATTTCTAATTTATCCCAAATTTCTTTAGCCGTTTCACATGCAGATATTCTATTATACTCATCAGTACTTAGTGCACAATAAAGAAGGTTAATAGCTCTAGCATTCTTTTCGACTTTGGCTTTTTCGGCTTCTTCCCACTCATCTTCTGACTTAGGGACAATAAGATCTCCGGACTTCTTAGTCGGGATAGTAGGACCTCTAGTAATAATGTTCCACAAGTCGTAATCGGTAGATGTGACAAAAATCCTCATTCTATTTTTCCAATAACTATAATTTGTTCCAGTGAAAAAAGGAGGTCTATGTGACGATTGTCCCTCTAAGCTAGATACATTACTAACGGTTGCCATGGATCGCTCTTAGACTGTTAAGTCAAAAAGTAATTAGAGCCGAGGCTCTGATACCACTTGTCGGACCGCTTTTCCACCAACTCTCCTAAAACCAATTGGTGTTAGGAATGGTTTCAATTAAGTCTTTTATGGCATTCGACATCGCACCCGCAAGTCTGTTTTTAGAGCGGTCGCAGGGAGTGGCATTGTGTAACCAAATCCATGGGGGCACTCCGGGCCCAACATGGATCAAGATCGATGTTGGGGAAGTAATGTATGTTGTTAAAGTCACAGAGAAATCTTCTTTCTCCATTCAAGATGCAATTGGGGCCATTGTTTCTATGGAGAAGGATGCTTACGATGATTCCAAATCGAAGGAGAAAATCTTGTTGGAGCCAAGCAATCTATCTAAACCCAGTGAAGATGAGGAAGAAGATGATGATGTGGATGCTCTGGCCAATGGGAAGTTGCAAGAATTTTCCAATGATCAGGTATCCTTAGGTGGTTTTGAATCTATAGTGGAGGAATCTCCAAATCATGATTGTGATGGTTTGGAGATCCCTAAGATGGATGAGGAAAAAGAGGGTGAGATTCCAGTTGATGATAACTCTTTCATGGAGCTGGATTCGTTTGGGATCAATACCGATGATACTCTTTCCAACTGTGACTCAATGGTGGGTGATTTGAGTAAGGATATTGATTCATTTGAAGGAAAATACTTTGGATGATGTTATTGGGGTGGCAGATACAGATGCTGGGGCTAATAAGAAGTCTGATGAGTCGGCATCCCAGTTAGCTCTTTTGCACCAAGTTGAAGATAATGATGATGGTATCCCCCTTGACAAACACGAAGCCATTCGTCTTTTTCTAGTCAAGGTAGCTTTAAAAGGAGTCAAAGGGAAAAAGAAGAGGAAAATGATTGATGAGATTTTGGGTTTCTCTAAGGTTCATCCAGGAAACTATAAGGGTGGGAGAAACAAACAAAAATGTGTGGTTTTTAGATCAACTGCCGCTGTCGTTGCTCCATCTGCTTCTGTTTCAGATGATGGTATTGCTAATAGAAACAAAATTCTTCTTAACCAAGCTCATGCCATTTGGGCAATCAACAAGGCAGCAGGTATTGGTTATGAGGGGGATGAAGATGAAGTTATTAAAAAACTAGTTGAAATGAGAGTGCAAGACATCGAAAGAGCTAATTGTCAACACTGATTTCTTGTGTTCTTGTTCAGCTTTTCTGCTTTTGGGTTGGTCCTAGTTTCTTTTGCCTAGCTTGGTTCGTTTGGGTTGGGTCTTGCTTCGTTTTGGTCTTTGCTCCTGGATGCTTTTGGCTAGTGAAAAACACTGTTAATTGTGAAAATGCACCATTAATTGTCAAATAAAAATATTATTTACTGCGAAAATGCACTATTAATTGTCAAATACAAAAACAGTTAACTGTTAAAAAGTACTGTTAATTGCAAATTCACACCTTCTAAAAGACCGTTAATTGTCACTTTATCACTGTTAATTGCAAATTTAGACAACAATACAACCTGCTACAAGACCATTAATTGTCACTTTATCACTGTCAATTTGCTGACTTTCGTAGTGAGCAAACAAATTGAGACAGAGAGAGTAAGATCAAATACTAGCCTCGATTGCCAATTTTTAGTACTCTTAAATTGGCCATGTATGTTTCTAATCCTTCTAACAGTTTGTGTATGTGTTTGGTTTGTGTTTAATTGTTTATTTCCAAAATCTTTTGAAACCCGGTTCTGTTTAATTGTGTTCCCGAATGATTTTTTTTCCTTCTAAATTGCTTGGCATATCATTATTTTTTCTGCAAACATGGTAACTTGTTCAATTCTTTCGACCCAAAATTAAGGCTTTTTTTGTTTTAAAGAAACGGATTCACAAGATATGAAATCTAAAGCTGTTAAGTTTTCTCCAGATTGAATTCTTCCCTGAAACACTACATGAAACCGCCTGTATATATCCTATCTGAGTTTAGCACATATCCAACCACTCTCTCTCCTCCATTGTTGTTCTAGAGAGAGGAAAATGGAAGGGGCTCAAAATGTTACCAGCGATACCAATGTGCATGCTTGTGCCGCGTGCAAGCACCAACACAGGAGATGTCAATTCGAGGCTTGCCCGTTAGCACTCTATTTTCCGGCCAACAAAATCGAAGAATTTAAAAATGCTCACCGGGTTTATGGCGTGAGCAATTTGATAAGAATTCTGCACTCCGTTCCAGAGCATCTCAGGCATAAGACTGCGAAAACTCTAATTTTGGAGGCAACGATGAGACAAGAGTTTCCGGTGCATGGCAGTCTAGCAGTCCAAGCGCAGACAAGCGTATTGGTACGTGAGTACAAAAAGAGCTTGAGTTTGTCAAGAAACAAATATCCATTGTCAAGAAGATGAAGAGATTGATCCCGCACACGTATAACCATCGTTATGGGCAGTGGCGGATGCAAAATTGTCAATGTGGGCAGTGGCGGCTCCAGGAATTCTCGTGAGGGTGGTCATAAATTCTACTACGGTCCTCTATAAATCATAATCGTACATAAAAAAAAAAAACTATTAATATCAATTGCCCTCGACGACTTTTCATATTTTGAAACCGTTGAATAATAGCCTCATTAACCGATGGAAAATTTTGCAAGTTAATAAGGCTTTGCTTCGACAAGTTTTGGGGGTTGCTATCATCAAAAGTTTCAATAGGAGATGACTCTTGCACTGGTCTTGATTTTTGTATCACAAACTTGTTCATGATTCCAACTAAGCAAACAAAAATTAAAAGAGAAACAAAATTGCTATTATATTGCAGAAAAATTATACTAAGTAGTAAGCTTAACATATATTATACTTTATTATAATCAGTGGATATATGTAAGCATTAAGCACATGTGTCATGTAAGCAATAAAGGAAAGTTTATTTCTTTATTATAATCTGTGGAGTGGTGGACCATAACCACCTTAGATTTATACTATTTACATGTATAGTAGAGTTGTTTTTAGGCAGGGTGTTCAAACATTTTTGGCCAGGGTGTTCAAAATGATAAAAAATTTAGAATTTTTTTTTTTACATGTATTTCTAACAAAAAAAAAAATATCAGGGTGTTCGGGTGACCACCCAACCTTTCTCTTGGAGCCGCCTCTGAATGTGGGGGGACCAAACTACATGTAATTTTTTTTTATAACCGGATGTCCGGTCTAGCTTGCATGCACCTCGACTAATTCCGGGGCCCAAGAGATAATAACCGGTAATAATCCCCAGTGACCCCAAGAGATTCGAACCTAAGACCTTAGGCGAGAGCAAACCTCTAAATTTCAAGATAAGACCAAACTACGTGTATCCATAAATTAACAATAAAAATACATTATTTTTTTTTTTGAACAACAAAAATTTTATTAATCTTTGAAAACGAATTACAAAGATTAAAGGGATCCAAGAACATGGCCTTAAGATGAAAGAAGGGAGATCCACAAAGAATACATTATTATCAATAAGAGAGATATGGATGACAAATGACAAAAAAAATGGATTCCAGGTCTTATTTTCGGTTTGCCCACAAGAAATGAATTCCATGTTTTATAGTGAAATTGCTCTAGGTATGAGAGAGATTACAGTGGGATTACACTTTTTTAGGACTGAGGAGTGTGCTGTCTAATACTACTGCTGCTGCTGCTGCTGTGTACATTTTCTACTTTTCTCTGTTTTTATCTGACTGCTTGGGATTTGCCGAGGGAGTGGGAAAGACAGAGAGGAGTAGTGGTCCTAGTGGAGTACACTTTCTTGTAGAGAAATGCATATATTGGGAGAAGTTTGTGGGGACCAATCTCTAACAATAGTATAGAAAAGATAGAAAATGTATTACTACTAGTAAGAAACTTGGGGAGTTCGCAGGGCCAGTGATACGAATTTGGAGAGTGAAACAATCGTCCAAGCAGACAATTTCGAGTCAAGTAATTAGTACATCAAATGTTTGGATATGCAGCGTTTGGATGAATTGATTGATTCTTACCATGCCTTCACCAACTTTGGGGTACTATTGGACAACGGTCATGTTTTCCGGGGTTGGGTCGGGCCCAGTGGCGGAGCCAGGATTTCCAATCCGGGGGGGCCAATTAGTCATAGGCATTTGATAGCTTCGTCGATGCCTACGAGAAGGCTAGAATGGCCCTCTTATGAGTGGCATTACGAAGAGATGATTAACATTCTTCCTCGGTCCTTAAAAAAAATCAGTTATAACAATTGCCAAATTAGCTATGCAATTGCAAGCTTGACGGCTATGTAAACATTGATAATTTGAGGCACTGGAAATTAGGAACGGAGCCCAAATTCGGCCACGGGGGTGGCATCATTCAATGAAAAACTAATTACATGTTGTATGGGAAAAAATGAAGAAAAAAATTACTAGGAAGTCATATAATTACATATAAAAAGACGAGTAATTCGTAATTTATTCATACAAATATGTAAGTCGACATTGTGATTTAATTTTTATTGTACATTAATTTCTACCACAGTCCGCAAAGAAACATAGAGTAAAAATGCTAAATTTTGAGAAAAAATTTAATGTCCAAAGGTGTCATGTTTCTCTCCATGTAATAAAAAAAAAGTTACAAAACTTGAGAGAGAGAGAGAGAGAGAGAGAGAGTATTACAGATGCAATAAAAAAAAACACAGCTTTATGCCAGGGGAGAATCGAAATAAAAAATAAAACACAGCTTTATAGCTAGGGGGGGAATCGATCCCAGATTGAAAGTGTGGAGTAGGGAAGTCCTACCGCTGAGCCAAAGCTCATCACTGGTTTGAATGTTCCGTGCTTTAGAATTTATATTGTTCTTTTGCAAAAAAAAAAAATTTAAATTTTTTTTTATAAAGTGCGGGGGGGCCAGGGCCCACCCCAGCCCCTATGTACATCCGCCCCAGGTCGGGCCCTATATTTCATCGGATGTAGAAGATCTCACTCGATTCCAACCGAAACACTCTTCGGCTCTCAATGGCTAGTCGGGTCAGTCGGATCGGGTTCCGTCGTGAACAGGTTGTGGGCCTAGCTTTTTGGGCCGTTCGTTTTGGGCTTCTTAATTAGTTGGGACTTCTTTTTTTGCGGATCAATATTACATTTTTTGGGCTACATTCATTTCCAACTGGCCCAATGACACATTTCCAAGTTTTAATAGGCCCAATGCCACATTTTCATTAGATTTCAGATTCACCAAACAAATTTTGGGCTGCCAAGCATGCCATGGCCCATTGGCCCCATTCATTAACCAAAACATGCCCGAAGAAAACCTTAGAATTATAAGTAACGATATTTAGTTGTTCTGACAGGTGTTTATTTTAAATAATTTGTTTAAGTAAACTTCTTTACCCGCACCTGCGCTACATTAATCAAAAAAATTCCCATGTTCATGAAATTCACACGCGGTAAAATGCACAAATTACTCATACAATTGTAGGTTTCCGTGCCCTATGAATATGAATGCATATTTTTGACAACCATGCTAACGTGGAAAGTTGGGATTTTGTTAATTTGATTTCCTAGATACATGCTATGTGATCTTTTTGTTCCATAAGTGTTTTGGTTATTTATGGTGTATTTATGATTATAATTTTTGAAATTTAACTCTAGATTCGAGGCTTGTGGGAAGCTGCCTGTTGGTTGTGACAAGGGTAAAGAAATGGAAGATGAAGAAGCAACCGTCTGAGATCCTCTTCCCAAAATATGGTGTTCCTCTGTGCCAAATTGTTTTGGGTCACGGATGGTGTGTTTTTTGTGTTCTTTTTTAAAATTTTCATGTGATCCAATGGCCAAAAGTGAACCAAAACAGAGGAATAAAGGATTTTTGGAACAGAGGATTTGATTCCAATCTCCAGAAGCAAGACACCTTAGTCATATGAAAAGGAAGTAAATGTTTAGAAAATGTGGTTCGCTAGTTTGGATCAATACATTGTAAGACGGGGTACCCGAATTACAGACAGACTGGTTAGTACAGAGATTGATCAAAGAAAAACGACAACATTGTCACTGATGATTCGATCGATTCAAGCCGATGACCTTCTAGCTGCGGACATGATCACAACAACATCTTCTAGAGGAAGTAGTTCTTTTGTTGTAGCTCTTCATTCTCAAACAAGCAACCATAGTAAGAGCTAGCAGTTAGTAGGTCTTTTCAAATATGTATTTTGGACTTGAATTTGTTTTATTTGATTTACTTTATGATGCAGGGCGCCTTATGAACTACAGAAAAGACGTGCAACAATCGAACACAAACAAGAAAGTTTAGAGAAAAACGCTCTCTAGACTCTTTTATCATTCAATAATACTCAAAAACTGTCTAGCCCTTAAGGCTTACAACTGATTATATAGGAAACCGGAAACCCTAATTGATTTGCTCCGAAAAGGAAGCCAAATCAATTAAATAACGCAAAATTACCAAAAATGGAAAATTCGAAAATAATAGCAAAATCAAAAACTAGATAAAATTCCAGAATGTTTCCTAAAAGCGCAACTTAATTCGGATTTTCCTTGCCCAAGTAATTGGCAAGTCAAATCTTTCCTTAAACGGCAAATTTGGACATTCGGAGCCCTAAACAGCGACGAAAGCCCGAAAAACGACATACACCATGGCAAGAGCCATGGGTCTTGACCGTTGGGCCGTTTCGGGTCCGACCCAAGTGGGCCCAACGCAAAATTCCACAGCAGCATAATTTACGATTTTGCCACCCGAGGCTTATAATGTCGAAAGTATTCTTCCTCTTTGGCTACTGCATCACTTTATATAAAATTAGAACTGATCATGTGTTAGACTTGTAAATCTTGTTGGGTATCCAGCGTCCCACAACGCTGGCATAGAGTGAGGCAAAGGGCCAGGTCCAAAGAGGATGATATCCTGTTACATGGGAAGTGGGCAAGTCCAACAAATCTGTGATTCACATAAATGAGTTCTTTGCTGTATACTTGCCAACCTCTTCCAATTGCAAAAATCAATTTCTTTACAGTATATCAACGTGTATGCTTGTGCTGCATGCATGCACCAAGGCAAGAGATGTCAACTCTGGCCAACAAATGAACTGAAGAATTTCAAAATGTTCACCGGATTTATGGCGTCAACAACTTGATTAGAATCTTGTACTCGGTTCCTAAGCATCTCAGGAATAAGAATGCAGAAACTCTAATTTTAGAGGCAATGATGAGGAAAGAGTTTTGGTGCATGGCAGTCTAGCAGTGCAAGTGCAGGAGAACCCAGGTTAGTACATCCTGAATCTTGTATCCTTCTTAATATGTCAAAAACTTTATGCCAAAAGAAATCTTTTAGTTGTTTTGTTTTAAATAATTCAAATACTCCCTCAGTCCATTTTTAAGTGTTTAATACTATCCATTTTTTGCTATTCCTAAATAAGTGTGTGGTTTGAAAAGTTAATGGGTAAAAGTTCATACAATTATCATTTTGCCCTTTTGAAAAGTTGTTGGGTAAAAGTAGGGGATAATTTTGGAAAGTAGAGGTAAAAGTTTATGTGAAAAGTGTGAAGTGGAGGAAAAAGTTGATCTGAAAGGTGTAATGATGATATTTTTTTAATAAGTTGGATTTACAAAATAACACATTTAAAAAGGGGCGGAGGGAGTAAGTAAGTTAGGGGTGCCCAGCAGGTCAATTGATCCATCCAAACCGAACAGTACGTCCGTGAACCCATCCGAGATATGTTACAGATGGATGGGAATCTTAATATTCTAGTTTTGCCGATTAGGTTCGGGTTCGATTCGCCCGATCCGTTTGATCCGCCGACACGGCCCAACTGTATCTCACTCACAGATGGGTGTGCGGATAGGTTTGGGAACCGACCCGATTTGCCCAAAACTGATCCGCAGACAGGCCTGAAGTAACTTATTTTCCCATGCCCGGGCTATATTAGTTGAAAATTTCGTATCTTTATGAAATTTTCGCATAGAAAATACACAAACTACTCATATGGGTGTAGGTTCCCGTTCCAGGCACCCTATTAGTATCAATGCACATTTTTGTCAACCATGCTAATTTGGAAAGTTGGGATTTTGTTAATTTGATGTGAATATTATGGTCATCATAATTGTAAGACCATGTAAAGATTTCCTAGAAACTATTTGATTTGTTTCATAAATGTTGTATTTTCGTTATTTAATTATGGTGTATTAATGTTTGTAATATTTGAAATGTAGCTCAAGATCCGAGGCTGGTGGGAAGCAGCCTAATTGTTTGTGACGAGAATGAAGAAATGGAGGATGAAGAAGCAACACACGTTGTTGGAGATGTTTGGTAGTTCAGATCAATACACACTAAGACGGGGAACCGAGTTACAGACACAACGTGTTTGTTCGGCTCATCGTGTTAGATCGGCTGAATGTGGTTGCGGTTGGGATGCTCGTGTTGGCTAGTGGTGTTTATTGCGGATGATATCCTTCAGTTTGGCTGTGGTCGTTGCCAGAGGTTTTCATACGGTTGCTGATCCTTTGTTGCACATAGTTTCCTTTTTATTTTGTTTGTTATTGTTGTTGTTTAGACTTTAGTAGTTTTTTTTTTTTGTTTGCTTGGCCGTTTGTAGGTCACATCGTTGCAGAGCACTGTACTATGTTTTGTAGGCCTAATGCTAATTCGTGACAAGTTAACGATATCATGGTCTTCGCCAGTGGCTGGCGTGTTTTCCTTATGTAATGCCGACAACACAGTCTAATAGTGCTATCCATGAATTTTCTCTCTATTAAAAAAAAAAATTTGTAAACCCCAAGCCCAACACATTTATAAACCATTTACTATATTGATTGTAAATCTCGTACAAATATGAACCATTCCAATCAGGCATACAGACACAATGATATCAAGAATCATGGCAGCGAATTAATTAAAAAGCCTAATTACAGCCTCAAGAACCTGACTCATGCAGGGTACCAAGGATGCCGATATATGTGCCTTGGATGCACCAGATTTGTGTCCTCTTGCACCTCCTCCTCCTCGGCCTCCGGTGCTACTCATTTTCATTCCTGCTACGCCAGTGCTTCCTTTGCCTCGACCTCCGCCTCCATGTGCCTTGGATGCACCAGATGTGTTTCCTCCTGCACCTCCTCCTCCTCCGCCTCCGGTGCCACTCATTTTCATTCCTGCTATGCCAGTGCTTCCTTTGTCTCGACCTCCGTCTCCGCCTCTACCACCCTTAAGAAACCTAAAGCGTTCTTGCGACTCACTTGCACCGGATAAGGTCATCCTTGTGTTGAATGACCTTTCGTCGGCTAAACTTATGAAGACTAGTTGAGAAGCAACCAAAATGATCAAGAGAAAGAAAACTTTTGCGAATTTGATTCCTTTTGTTGTGTAAATTTCATAGAATTTCACTAGTTTTTATACGCCACATTCTTTCTCTATTGCTATGTTTACCTGACCATCCATGAGGAGAACCATCCATTTTGTTACTATTTTCGTTACCTGCATGGTAAGATGTTGCAATATTGCCAAGTTAAATTCAACGTAGATTCACCTAAGGGGCAATTGCCAGCTTAAGATTTTGATTTTTGGCGTGTTATTGCACGGTGTAGCTTTCCTTGAGTTCCTCAATTTTAAAAGGTATTGGGAATCCGCAATTTTAGTGGTCAAATATCTCATATTTGCGCATATATTGCCAAAGTTTAGGTACATCTTTGGGTCTTGCTGGCCCACACCTCTCAATTTAGAATTACATGAGTAACTGTTATTTCTGTTGAATGGATAAAAGTAAAAGTGTTGACCATCAAGGTGCTTGAGAGCTCTAATATAAGTTTCCATGGATTGTTCTCCAAAGATTAGTCAAGAAGCGGGAAATTACCCAAACACATGCTTATCAACAACAATACAACAATAATAGAACTTATCTACTTCCCAATCATTGGGGGTATGGGCATGGAATGATTGGAGACAGACCTAACCTTTCGCAATATGCACAAACTGGCTGCTCTCAGAATACCACTGAAGCAGTGGCCCCCCTAAACCTCCAAGAACTGAAAAGCTACAGGGATGTTTTGATGCAGAACAATGCCCCCAAATCAAAGCTGAAAGGCACCAAGGAGGGTAGGACTAGAGACCCAAATCAATTTTTGCACTCATGCTTCCTTCAAACATGGTCCAAAGCATCTAACTAATGAGCGCAAGACTCATGCTTATAAAAATAAAATAAAAATGTAAGGTTCCATATTTGCACAAAAATGTAAATTGCTTAAAAGCACAAGAAATATTATAAGTACGTTTCTTGCTAATTCTATGTATCATGTTTGGGCAATCATTCGATGGTCCTGGAGTTCGCCACGTGCTGTCCCAACACCCTTCTCTACCACAAATTCTTAAGTGGTCCATAAACTTAGTCATTGTCCCCATATGAATTTGTAGTGGAGGATGTGCCGACACCCTAAGACCATCCAATAATTTTTTGTGGGCCGGGCCAGCTTGTGTGTGAACATCACTTGCAGGTTTTCATGAATGAGCACTCAGGGAATCAGGGTATTATCAAGTGTGGGTTTTTTATGTGGTTTTGTTCTGTTTCATCCAATGTTTCATTGGATTCTCGATGTACCTTTATCGAGTTAAATAAAACTTTTATGCCGATTAAAAAAAAAAAAAAACTCCCTTTAACCCAACTTTTTTGTAACTTTTTTGGCACAATATTTTTTTCTCTCTTAATTTTTATTAAATTTGGATCAAATTTTTACATTACATCGTTCGTCTTCATGACTTTGGGTCTCTTTCATCGTCTGATATGATCTTTTTCAACTTTAGTCTAATTACATGTGACTTTTCTGATTGCTTTCATTGAGCCAAGTGTTGAAATGTAAAAATTATACCCTGATCTATTAGAAATAAAGAGAGAATAACCCAAGAGACCATGAGAAAAAAATGCCTAAAAATTAGGCCAAAGCGGACCTAATTAATCTGTGTTAGAATGAATATGAGTCAAGCAATTTAGAAGGAAATATATCATTTGAAAATGCGATTCTTATGTGGCAGTAGATAAAAAATAAAAAATAACCCTTAGGAATTTTTAAAAACTAGATCGATGAATATAATACACATTAGTATGGCTGGCAACATTTTGACCCAACATTTATTTCTCCTTTTAGGGGGAAAAAAAAAAAAAACACCAACAGCAAAGGGTTGACAGCTGCTGGTGTTTTTGCTTTTTTTTTTCTTTTTTTCCGAATTTCTCCTAGTTAAAAAATTCCAAGGGTTTGTCCTACTGCCCGAGAAGAATGGCTTAATTACTCCTATTTCCCAAAGATCTTTTGCCTTCTAAATTGCTTGGCATATCCTTTTTTTTTTTGTGCCTTCTAAATTATGAA